>JABFIG010000055.1:0-129650 GCA_017139545.1 Ambrosiella cleistominuta
GGGCACCGCCATCGGGAGCCGGGGTTTCGGCCGGGGACTCGGCCGGAGAGGCAGTAATAGGAACGGGGGGAGCCGACGAAGCAGGTGGGGGTGCAAAGGCGAGGGCCGCAGGCGTGGGAGAGGCAGACTTACTCTCCGCTGCGGACAACGGCCTCGGGGGGGCCATGGTACTAAAGAGAAGCGAGGCAAGAGCCGCAGCACTGTTACCGCCGGGACGGCCCGAGTCAGACTCATCATCAGAATCATCATTATCATCGGAACCCCAACCATCATCGTTATCAGCAAGCTTCTGACGGGAAATAGTCATAGTAGGCATGGCTGGGGCCGTAGAAGGGGCCGGAACGGGTGTAGTAGAAGCGACTGGGGGAGGACGGAAGAAGGGGTTAGTAGAAGCGTCGCCGCCAGACAGAGGAGCCGGAGCGGGAGTAGTCGAAGTTGCAGGGGTGACAGATGCAGCCGATGATTTAGACATCATGCGGAAGAAGGGATTCTTGCTCTTGCCATCGACAGTAGTAACAGGAGGAGCCGGGGCCGGAGGAGCTGCAGGTGCTGGCGGAGGCGAGGGAGAAGGAGCCGAAGCGGGAACTGGGGGGGCAGCAGGGGAAGGAGGAGCCCCAGGAGACACCGGAGTAGCCCAGTCATCGTCATCGTCATCATCGGAAACAGTGTTCCGAGCAGGAGTAGGAACATGAGCAGGAGGTGCCGAAGCAGGTGCAGGTGCAGGTGTAGGAGGAGCACGAGCCGAGATATCCTCAGGGCCCTCATCATCAGATGAGCTGCTATCGTTGTCGTTCTCCATAGCCTCCAACTGCTCCTTGAGTTCTTTCTCGCGCTTCCAGATAGCTTCAATCTCAGCCTGTCGAGCCACAGCCTTGGCATCACGTTCCTTGGCCTCAGCCGCTGCCACCTTCTTCTTTTTCTTTTCTTCTTCCTTACGGAGCTTGTTCTGGAGGATCTGCTCCTCCATAGCAGCAAGACGGGCCTGAGCCGCATCTCGTTCATCATCAGAGTTATCCTTGACGACCGTGGCAGCGGCATATTCAGCCTCTTTAGGAGTAGGCTTTCGGGCAGCCGGTGGCGGAGGAGCTTTCTTGATCTCCGGCTTGTTCTTAGCAGCAGGAGCTGGAACACCCTGCTCTTCGGCAAGACGGGTCTGACGTTCAGCCTCACGACGGGCATCTTCTTCCTCAGCTTGGCGAAGCTTAACCTCGCGTTCGGCACGTTCACGCTCCGCTTTTTGGGCCGCAGTCTCGCCGGGCTTGGTGTTTGATTTAATACCAAGTGCAGCCAGACGCTCAGCCATGCGCTGTTCCGCCTGCTGTCTGATAAAGGCAGCACGCTCTTCGGGAGTCTTATAAGCTGAATAAGAACCAGCGCTAGGGGCCGGAGACGTAGAAGATGTCTGCAGTGCAGGGCTAGCAAGACGAGAAGCGGGAGAGTCAGTACGTGACGGAGGTTCGGGACGGAGACTACGCTTCTCCTGATTACGGATACGGGCAGCGCGGCTCTCACGTTGGAGATCAAAGATAAAGTCACGGACCTCATCTTCAACACCAAGAGCATCTTCCCAACGGCGACGCTCGTGTCCAGAAGAAGAGTCCTGCATCTCGCCCTTAAGACTATCCTCGATGCCATGAGAGAAATCGCGGACACTGTCCTCGACATCCTGAACCATACGTTCATTGTTCTCCTTCTCATAGCGGATCTTCATACTTTCCTCTTCCAGACGCTTGGGAGCATCAAGATCCTCGCCGGCACCTTCAATCGTACGGCCAGTAAGAGCAGCAGTGCGCTGCTGCATCATGGCCTTAGCGCGGGCCTTGAGACGGTCAGACTCGGTGATGGTACCACCGGGACCAGTACCGATGATGCTCAGAGCACTTCCGGGGTGCTTCTTGGCATCGCGAAGGCGGAACAACTCAAGCTTGGCCTCAGCAATCTTCTTCTCGGTACGACGGACGGCTGAAGCCAATTCAGGAATCTTGTCGGTAAGGTTCTGGAGCTGTCGCTTGAGAGCACGTCTTTCAGCATCTGAGTCTCCGGTGCTGATAGCAGCATCCGGGTGAGCATCGATGTCCTCCTGGATTCTGCGAATCCGACGGTACAGATCTTCCGCCTCCCGGCGATCCCGGCGGTCAAGGATATCATCCTCTTCAGCGTTCTTCTCATCCTTGAAGTCAAGGGCATCCAGGAGAACCTGTTTTTCGCGGACCTTCTTGCGAAGTTGGTCAAGAGTGAGATCCTCGTCCATAGATTCAGGCTGAGGAGAACGCTCCTCACGGGGCCGGTGACGGGCAGAGGACCGGTAGCCGACGTCGTCATCATTGTTCTTGAAAACGGTGGCATCCTTGCGGCCAGTAGAACCGGCAACGCCACCACCAGCCTTGAAGGAATGACTCTTGGCGTAGCTGACACCAGTCTTTTGGGGAAGCAAAGCGGCACCAGTGTTCTTGCGCATCTCAGACTCCTCATGGAGCATGTTCTTCATGGCGCCGATAGAGTTGGCCAAATTACGAGTCGATGGGGGGACCAGCTCCGGGGGTAGTTGAGTAGGAACAGGGTAGCCATTCAACTTGCGGTAGATCAAGTGCATGGCAACAGCAAACTCGTCCATGTTTAGACGTCCCTTGTTGCCGTTGTCTGCCAAAGTCCAGATACGTTCGAGATCAGACTTCTCCAGGCCAGACTGCTCAAAGATCTCACGGGCCTGGCTACCACCAATGAACCCTTTGTTCAGACCATCCCAAGTGCGGAATAGAGAATCATAACGGATTTTCTCATCTTTAGTTATGGCCCAAGGAATCACAGCGTTGCCTTGAAGACCGGCAGTAGTAAATACACCGCCAGCACGGTCAGCCTGGGGCATCATACGGGCTGCAAGAGCATCGATGTTGGGAAGACCAGTCGCAGGAGTGTTAACAAGGCCCCACTGACCAGGGCGTCCAGTGGGCTGAGCATTCAGCGGAGTAACCATGTTAGGCGACAAGTTGTTGCCAAAACCTGTGGGTATCAGGGGCACTGGAGGATGAGGGCTGGTGTACCCAGTGAGTTGGGCACCAAATCCAGTAGCTTGAGGTTGGAAGCCGGTTTGCTGAGGCTGGAAACCAATGGACTGCGATTGGAAGCCAGTAGGCTGAGGCTGCTGGATCTGAGGGATTTGCTGCTGTTGCTGTTGCTGTTGGATGCCAGGGAAGCCGGTCATCTGAGACTGCAGAAGTTGAGTATTTGAGGGCTGGGAACCCGGAGGCTGCTGAGTCTGCAGAAGAGGCGTTACGCGGCCAGAAGCGCCACCATTCTCTGCGATGCTGAAATTGATAATATCGACCATACTCGAAACCTCATTCTTGATCGTATTGGGAAGAGTTGTGGGAAGCTGTTTGCCAGTAAGTTTCAGATTACAGAGATACATGGCCAAGGCAAATTCGGGAAAGTGGAGTTGTCCGGAGCGGGTGGTATCGGCAAGAGTCCTGTCCAAGAAAGGTTAATATATCTATCTTTTCCACATGTGATTACCTTGGTACTTTATACCCGCGGAGAAGTGACCTACCAAATCTGGGACAACGTATTGCCATCCAGGTTCGACCGCATCAGAAGATCGCGTGCCTTCTCTCCTGACATTGTGGTGTTACCATCGCCGACAGACTTGGTGAACAGACTCTCAAACCGCGACTGGTCCGTCGCAGTGATGAACGACAAACGAATATTGGGAATCAAATTCGGCTTTGAAGGAGCGGTGAGCTGTGATGTGGCTTCCGGAGTCCCGGTTTTGAAGGAAGCTGCCATCTGGGCAAATCCTGTGGGCTGCGGCTTCTGCATCGGTGGAGGCGGCGCAATCAAAGACGGCATAGAAGATTGAGCAGGCGGAGTAACCGAGGGGAATCCGGTGGCTTGCGGCAGCTGGATCTGCGGCGTCTGTTGCTGGGGATGCTGCTGGAATTGCACCTGCTGGAGTTGTTGCTGTTGCTGTTGCTGTTGCTGTTGCTGTTGCTGAAACTGCTGCTGATATTGCGACGGAATTGACGGCATGGGCGGCATGGTAGACTGCTGGAACTGCGGCTGTTGCTGGGATTGGAACCCAGTCGGCTGCGGTTGGAATCCGGTCGGCTGGGGCTGCTGGAATCCCGTAGGCTGTGGTTGGAAACCTGTGAGTCGGGACTGGAAACCAGTGGGTTGGCCCAACATCGGCTGCTGCTGTTGCGGTTGCGTGGTGCCGGGAAACCCCGTGTACTGGTTCTGCAGCGGCTGCGGGGCAAAGGGCTGCTGCGGTTGCTGGCCGAAGGGACTTGAATTATTATACATGATGATAGATTATTTGGTTAAAAAGTATTGTGGCAAGATTTGAATTTGGTGTATCAGATACGGAAGTTGAATAGCTTGTGGTGTATATAGCTCACGGCATGAGCAGTTCTGAGACAAAAACGTCGCGATTGCAAGCAGATTCGATTGAACGAGGCCCGGCAGTATGGGCAGCGTATACGGCAGGTTGTGCCCTGGGAGCTCACCTAATGAGCTACTACTAATCGATATACCGACAACAGAAGAGGTAAGTATCGATCGCTCAGCCTAGCGGCAATGATGGAATAGATACAATTTGGTCAAAAGGGGTGATGGTTTGCAACGGAGAGTCCAAAGAGGGAGAGGAAGGTCTTTGAGGTGTTCGCCTAGCTTCCCCATGTCCCAGCCCAGCCCAGCGAGGCCACTAATACTTTTATGGCCTATAGTGGACTCACACCCTGAAAGTCCCTCGCTTACGGCACCTGTTTGGCTTGGACTTATTAAACTAGGGTGGAGCCATTGGACCCTATTTGCGCCAGCTCAGGCTCCCGGATTAATTATATAATTAATGGGTGGATGTCGTGGGAATGAGGGGCCTGGCCTCATTGTGTATGGAGTTTAAACCCAGGAGACTGCTTATTTACAACCCTGAAAATAAATTTGGCGTGTAGCCAAATGCTGTTTAGTTGCATATAAGATACCGGTTTTTCTTTTGACTAATTTCAAATATTATTGAACTAACATCATATTTACAACCCTAATACTAGACTCCCGAATTGCCATCTTCAGCAAGGGATCGAAAATGACAAACCCTAAAATATAGTTCATAGTAGCCTCCGAAAGAGTTATATAAGACATTAGGGTTTTTTATGTTACGCAGCATCTTGATGTAAATAGTCTTATGCAAATTGATATAGTCAATTTATTTAGCTTTCTTTTGAACATTTCAAAATACTAACTGAATCCTTAAATTTATAAATCTATATTGCCATCTGAATACCGGCAGCAGTTGTCGCACATAAAGATCTGTCATTATTGGATACTGAAGACAAAATGTACTTGAAGAATTCAACACTATACTTTTGAATCCACACCGCCCGGCAGAATTCAACAACACCTCAAACTTTTAAGCTTGTTGACTACACAGAGACACTAACTTAAAGAACTTTTCACCAGAACTCACAAACTAGTATACGTCAACCCCAAGATCTGATAAACGTTTTTTACACCCAACCCTGTAGCATGCTCTCGGTCTTGCAGGAAGATCTTTACCGGGTCAAGCTTTCCAATAATACACCCGGCGTGTTCCCAATCCTTCAGTAGTCATCACAGTAGCGGTAGTTGCCTCGCTGTCCACTAATGGCTTGTTTGCCACCAGTATTTTTATTTTATGGAGACAAGATTTTGACGCTTCAGTCCCTGCCTTCCTTTCACCAGAAGGAAGAAGAAAATCACCAAGGAAGCAAGAGCGTTGGTTAATACGCTGCAGCAGTGATTAAAATCTATCTGCGGAACCGGATTTCGAGAACGTTCTTTCTTTCTTTCTCTTTTTGTCCCGGTTGTTTGTTCTCTTTCGTCATAACACTGCCAACTGAGACTATTATCAGTCACAATGAGCGAGTCGTTCACTTCACGCAGATACTTTGATGGGGTCTATATCCCCATGGCCCTTCTTGTCTTTGGCGTCTGGATCGTTAAGAAAGAATGGGTGGTTTACTCTGTTGGTCTGGCTGCTCTTCTGGGCGCGTACAAATTCAACGCTATGCGTAAGTAGAACATCTGTGATATCACCGAAGCCATATCCTCCGACCTGTTCTAATCGGCTTTACTCTCTATACAGGACCTAAGAAGGTTCTTAAACCTGATAAGTTCCAGGACTTTGAGCTGAAGGAGAAGACCATCATCTCCCACAACGTCGCCATGTAAGCACCTCTGAGCCCCTCGGTCCTCCGCCACTCCACCATACACATCACCAACTAACTCATTTTCCAGTTACCGCTTCGCTCTCCCCACCCCCGACTCCATTCTCGGTCTCCCCATCGGCCAGCACATCTCCATCGGCGCCAACATCACCCAGGAAGATGGCTCTTCTAAGGAAATCATCCGTTCCTACACTCCCATCTCCGGCGATGAGCTCCCTGGATTTGTCGACCTTCTTGTCAAGTCCTACCCCACCGGTAACATCTCCAAGTACATGGCCTCCCTCATCGTCGGCCAGACCATCCACGTCCGCGGCCCTAAGGGCTCCTTCGTCTATACCCCCAACATGGTCCGCCACTTTGGCATGATTGCCGGCGGTACCGGCATCACCCCTATGCTCCAGATCATCAAGGCCATCGTCCGCGGCCGTGCCTCTGGCGACAAGACCCAGGTCGACCTTATCTTTGCCAACGTCACCCTCCAGGACATCCTCCTCAAGGAGGACCTTGACGAGCTGGTTGCCACTGACCCTGGCATTCGCATCCACTATGTTCTTGACAAGCCTCCGGCCGACTGGACTGGAGGTGTTGGCTACGTTACCGCTGAGATGATGGAGAAATACCTGCCCAAGGCTGCTCCTGATTGCAAGCTGCTGCTGTGTGGTCCCCCGCCCATGACATCTGGCTGCAAGAAGGCGGCGCAGACTCTGGGTTGGGAGAAGCCGCGTCCTGTAAGCAAGCTGGACGACCAAGTTTTCACTTTCTAAATACCAAAAAGGCGTGCAAAACAGAGGTGTTGCTTGGTTGAGCGAGTTTTAATTAATGTGTTGTATGAGATAGTAGAGTTGATATAATATCTGTGTTTCTGCAAAATTGAAGGCATAATACGTAATGCGCTCATATACCTCTTTTTGACCTTAAGATATACATAGTATTGAACTAGGATTAGGACGAAAATAATGTGATGAATTAGTAGTATTTTATACATGGTACTGCCACTAAGTTGGTGTATGTGCATATGTGAATTCAAGACAAAAAAGCCTAAAAAAATGCAGACGAACAACATCCTCAAACAACAAAATTCAAAACAATGACCCATGATGAACCCAAATAAACACCCAATCTTCACTTAACAACCTAATTCCTAAGACGCCCTTTAGTCATCCGCCATACTGGTATCAGCCCCTCCATTGCCACTACCTTCTTCATCCTCATCATCATCATCATCGATGATGCGACCCCTTCTTCTCTTCGCCGCTCGTCTCGCGACATCTTCATCCTCATCAACGTCCATATTCTTCAGTGTTGGACTGTCAGCTTTGCCACCCTCAGAATCACTATCCCGGGAGACCTTGGCGTTTTCTTTTTCGAGTCTGCGCTCGGCCTTCTCCAGCTCGTCACCAGAGTCATCCTTGTGAAATGAGATGTTGCCGTCAGAGTCAGAGTCAGAGTCAGAGCTGTTCTCAATAATCTCTGCGGACTTGAATTTGCCAGAGTCTCTGGATGGTTTAGCGGCTTTGGACTTGGGCTCCTTGGATTTCAAACCTTTGGATGCTAATCTCCGCTTCTTCTTGGGTGCAGCTTCACCCTCATCAGAACCAGGGTTATCGCCGTCAGACTCACTATCAGCGTGGTTCTTCTTGGATGAGCGCTTGGTACCACCAGTACGGGGAGCACGAGGCGCACGCTTCCGCTTGACTCTACCACCTTCACCATCAGAGGTCATCTCTGCCTCTTGGATCCTGCGTTCCTGTTCGGCAAACTCGGCAGCCATTGCGCGGTCACGTTCAGCTTGAGCAGCGCGCTCTTGTCTGATACGTTCCTTGCGGGCTTCCTCCTTGGCGCGCTCGGCAGCAGTAGCCTCTTCCTTCTTGCGCATTTCTTCAAGACGCTTGTCATTAGCGATACGGAGCTTCTCGGCGTTGGCAGCCTCGTAATCCTTCTGAACAATCATTGCACGATCAAGCTGTTTTCTCAAAGTGTTGCGAGCCATAATGGCACGCTGCTCAAGGTCACCCTTGGGGTAAAGGGGATGAGGGGAGGCAGCAAGCTCCTCCAAGATTTGGATAGCTTCGCCCAAACCGTCGATAGCAGACTGCAGCTGGACACAAGAACGAGCCTTCTCACTAAGGTTGACAATCGTGGAGACCAACTGGACTTGGACGAAGGCGACATTGAAGCGCAAATGGAGAAGATCAGGAGAAGCGGCATGAGCCTGTGGTTGGTTAGAATGATGTGATTTTGTGAATGACCGGATATCATGTAAACATACCTTGCGGGCAATGGCCAGAGCCTTCTCAAATGACTCAAGATCACGTTCAGTACGGCCACGCTGCATCAGAACACGACCCAGACAAGACAAGATAACGTGATCGTTCTCCTTGCCCTCCATAGACAGAGCAGTCTCGTAGTTTTCAATGGCTTTGGAAAACTGACGGAGCTCAGCGTAGAGATGACCAAGGTTAACATAAGGGTGAGGCTGGTCCTTCAGCGTCTCACGAACCTTGATGAGAATAGGAAGAGCGGCCTTGAAATCCTTCTTATCTTCGATCAGAGTAATGGCAACACCGGTAGCAGCAAAAGCGTTCTTGGGGTCTAAAGCTAGGGCCTTGTCGAAAAACTCCAGAGCCTTACTGTACATAGCACTACGCTTTTGCTTGTCGGAATCGGACTCACGACGCATATCACGGGCTTGGGCCAAGTGCATATTGCCCATGCCGATAAGTGCATAACGGTCGTGCTTGTCGTGGTGCTGCAGAGTGTGCTTGTAGTGGCGGTACTCGGCGTCCTCGTTGAGATTGGCAGGTTTGCGACCAGCAATGCGACCTAGATACCAGCCATACAGAGCACGAACTTCCAGATCGGTGTTATTCTCCTGGTATAGCTTCTTGACGGCATCGGGGCCTTCTTTCTGGGGGAACTTGCGGAGTTTGATGTAAGCCAGGCGGGTTTGCGCATCGGTGTAGCCAGGGTAGTTTTTGAGGATGGTTTCATAGGTAGAAATGGCCTCGTCAATCATTCCCTGGTATTCGTAACTGCGAGCCAAGTTGTAGTTGATGGTAGTCATGAGGGACTCTGTGTCAATATCCGGGTGCTTGACTGCAACCTTCATACAGGAAGACTTGGCAGCCAAGAACATATCACAAGCACGAGAGTGCTTCTTAGCCTGTTGCAAAAAGCAGCCTAGGTTGTTGAGCAATTGTGGAGGGAGAAGAGACTTGATCTCCTGTTCAACACGGGCATCCTCGGCTTCACGTTGGGCGTCCAACTCAGTGGGCTCAACATCGGGACCAAACGAGTAATCGGCGACAGGCTTGTCCTCGTTAGGAATTTGTTGAAGCTCATACTCTACGACCTGATTCATGCATTGCAGCGAGTTCTCAGGGTTCTCAGCCTCGTAAAGGCGAGCCAGAAGGAGAAGCACAGAGGGATCAACCTCGTCATTGCGGCGAGGGTCCTTCCAGGCATTTCGTACCGTTTCCAAATACTGAATTGCCTTTTGCTTCTCCTGTGACTTGTCCTGCTTGACGTCGGCATCCTCGTTGGCAAACACCTCCTCGGCATAGATGGTACCAAGCAGAATCATAGCCTCGTGCATTCTGGTCTGCTTGATCAGCTTCTCCAGACGCAATTTAGCTTCTCCAATGTCATTCCGAAGCACTGCAATCTGAGCGGCACCAAACTTCGCAGGTAAGAAACCCCGATCTCCGCCACCTCTAGCCTCATCGGCATTTCTGTAGAGTTCTGATGCCCGCGAAAGATTGTTCTCATAGTGCTCCTTCCGAGCCAGCAGGTACCATCCATCACTGGCAGTAGCATTGATGTCGGTGTACTCGATGGCGCGGTAGGCGAGAGCATTGGCAGTGTTGTATTGTTTGGTACTCAAGCAATAGTTGCCGAGAATTGAACAGGCAATGGCAGACTTCTTGTCAAGGTTATATCCCGGGGCGATATAGTTGGTCATGGCTTTCTTGTAAGCCGTCGCAAAGGCTGGATCTGTTGGCTTAAACTTCGAGGTCAGATCCAGGTAATAGATACCAAGCAAGCTGTTGGCCCACTTGTTGGGGTGAACCTCTAATGAGCGTTCCCAGGCAATTCTGGCGTCGTTCTTGTAACCAAGCTGCCAGAAACAGCAACCGATACCAATTCTCGGGTCGGGATCCGTCAATGAAGGCATTTTGGTAAGCACTTCTTGATACGTAGCGAGTGCCTTCGGGTGCTGTCCCATGGAGTATAGAGCGCGGGCCTTGCCCATTAGTGCCATGATGTTTTTGCCGCCAGATTCTCTGAGGGCGTCGTCAAAAGTCTTGAAGGCATTCTGGAGGAGACTGTCCCGCTCATTGGGACCGGTGCCCTTGACTGGGCTCTGGAGAGATGCCTTCATGAGCTGAAGCACACCACGGGCAAGGCGAAGGGCCGAAAAGGAAGGGTTGATGCGCATGGCTTCATTCAACGACTGGGTTGCTTGTTGTAACCAGTGCTCCTTGGTCTTTACTGATTCGTCGGAGGACTTCCGGGGGGCGGTACGAGCTTTGAAGAGATATAAGAAGCAAAGGCAAGAAGTCATGCTAACCTTTTCGCGAGCACTGGATGACGTCAAGACCTTGCCTGCGCGCTGAAGAAGCTCAATCGCATGGTCGACCTTGTTCTGCTTCGCATATGCCATAGCAACCGTCATCCAGTAGATTCTTGCAGCCTCTTCATTCTCAAGCAGTACACAAAGCTCTGTAGGGTCATCGAGGAGCTCGTCTAGATTGATTTCGACAACGTCATCTTGTTCCCGTACTGGGATATCTACGGCACTGGGAATGTCGGAGAAGCGGCCGGCGGCGGCCCCGTCACTGGGAAGAGCGGACGCGCTATTGCGCATGATGGCCGCCATAGCGAAGAAGCAAATTCAAGTTTCGTAGGGTCGGGGTCGGGAGTCGGAGTATGTGCAGAAGGATAGTCGGGTTGGCAAAGATCGGACGCGCCAGGCGTAAATTGACAAGAAAGGTGAGAATGAAAAAAGAAGAGAAGATTAATTAATTATGGGCGTAAAGACACTAAACATACTCTCGAACTAGAGAGGATCACGTTCTACCGTCAGTAAATGGGGTGGGAATCAATTTGCAACAGTAACTTTTAGAAATGCGAAAAGTTACGATCCCTTCAACTCCAAAAATGAAATTGTGTGTGAGGCTGGACCAGGCTGAAGGAAATTTGGATGCAGGTGTGGCGACCGGGGTATACTTCAGTGAAAAATAAAGTGGGTCTTGACCGATAATACATGTAGCATCTTTAACAGCAGTACAACATAATGGTAATGATAGGCTTGCTTAGTCGTCAACTAACCTGTCATTCACAAAGTATCTTCATGTTGATTTTTTTTATAATTCAAAATATGAGCGTTTATAATAGAAAATATTTTGAGGATCGAAGTTAGCTGGTGCTACGCCGATTGGAAAACGTTGGGGCAAAGATGTTGTATTACGATGACTAGTCGCTTATAGCTAGGTTTTACTTTTGGAAGGGGTCTAAATTTCACTGATATTTTCAACTTCTTCACGGGTCTCAGCCCATGTTTCTCTGTTCTTCTTTGCCCATTCAATCTGACTCTTGGCGTACGAAATCTTAATCTAGTGTTAGCATATGTCTTCTCAAGACTGGATTTGTGATAGGAACTACGTACCATGTACCGTCTTAAGTCATTTTCCTTTTCGACCTGGAACCGCTTCATGTCTTTCAGGATGCTCGCACTAGCGTCCTTGACGTCTTGCTCAGCGACTACCTGAGCTTCCTCGAGATGCTCGATGCTTTCCTTCGTCTTTCCGATATTGTCACGACGTGATCTTTCTGGGTCGACATCGGCAACTCCCTGGATTGCTTGTCTTATAGGTCCAAAAATCTTGTTGGTGATCGAGTTGGTACCGGGAAGCTTGCGGTGAAGTGGTACAGATTCAGGAACACCTTGTGGAGCAGTGGGCACTCGATCTCCTCCATGTGTTGGTGGGAAATCCGCGTCAAAGGAGTCGGTATCATCTCCGTCTTTAACATTATTGGTAGATGACAATACTGGCCTAGACGGGGTTGCAGTCGACGCAGAAGGTAGGTGTGCTTGGCTTTCACTCAAGTACTGTTCTATGCGCTTGGCTTCAGCTTCACTTTGCTCTAGATTCTCGAGAAGGGCCTTCTTCTTAGCCAGCTCATCGGTCGTCATGTCTTGCTGGACTCTCTTCAGAACGCGATATCTCAAAACATTCCGTACGACACTAGCAAACTGAGCGTTCTCCCTCATGGGCTCAGAGAAGTTCGCTCCAATGGCCGTAGCCAGGTCCTCGGTAGCAAGGTATGAAGAATCGGCAGCTTGTCCCACCTTTTCTATAGCTGAGCCTAATACTTGCTCAGGCTCATTTAAAGCGAAGGCGTTGAACTTTCCTCCCAGTTCACAGTAGTCTGCGGCAAGGTTGGTTAAGTGACTTAGCTGCCGTTTGTTAACTTTTTCCATGGGCCCAGTCAACAATTGCTCCAGCTCTTTGATTGAAACTTCGAAAGCCTGGAAATAGGGATCAAGTTCATACTCAGTGAGCTTGACGGTGTCCGGGGGGAACCGAGCAGCAATTCCCTGCCCGGTGGCAATATCCGGGCCGGGGCCCTTAAGTTTGGCAGAACTCGAGGGAACGGGAAGCCATGCGTGCGCATTGGTGGGGTTTGCGGTATCTAATGGAGGAGCCTTCAAAACATGTTTAGGAATACTTGATACTGGATGAGAGTTGAGGACTTCAGTCTATCATGTGAATGTCAGTATTACATCATAGGTTGACTGCGATATGAGCGTGAACATACCCAACTCGCATTGGGGTCAAGGAACCGCCACCACACGCCATCGGCACGGACTTCAGCCATAGACCGGCACCGGTTCAAGAAAACAGCGAGCATGCGTTTACGCAAATCAATGATTTGTTGATCCTGTTTTGCGGAGGTGGGCTTTGCGGCGTAGTCGGCCATGGTATGCTTTTCGGGTATCGGAGGAATGATAAGAGTTGGGTGCAAACGAATGAGAGCGTCGCGCAGAGATGCGAATTCGGAGTACCGCCGGCGTACCTCTAAATCCTATCATGAAGTTAGTTCTCTGTTCGAAAAAAGCCAGAGCTGGTTCATATGGACGTACCCCAGTACGAATAGTATAGACAATAAACTTGCCGCCATTTTCAGGGCTTTTCCCGGCATCTGTGATCAGGATGGGGATTTCGGGATGTTCATATATGATTTGCTCGATACGACTGTCGTAACCTCCAGGTTTGCGCATGGGTTGAACTTGAGCATTGGCTTCATAGTCTTCAGTCCCCATAAGATCTGCCGGCGCATCTAGAGATGAGGGGTCGCCAGCAGACAATGGTGTGGATAGGCGATCATACTGTGGTGCTATGTGTTTAAGAGGATCGGTTAGCATGTGATGTCATCGCAAAATATGCGCATATTCTAAAAAGATGACGAACCTCCACGGAACACTGGAGATGCCGGGTTCACTGACGAGGAAAAAGAGTCGCGACGATCATAGCTACTCCCATACGGGTTGTTGTCCTCCTCACTCCACATGGCTGACTACGGTAAAGAAGGTAATAGGATTAAGTATGTGGTATACGTTGGTAATGAGAATGACGGATATAAATGAAACAATCAGATCAGTTGGATTAAGTTATCGTATAGCAACAGCGGACTTTGTAGCACTATGAAACTTCCGTAAGGCAATGAAATGCGAGATTGGATTCTAAGGAGCTGATGTAACGGGCTAAATGACGATGATTGAGGGCTGAAGAACAAGATGATTACTTTAGTTGCTCTCTCAACACGGCCGGCTGCCCGCTCAACAATGCGGTACAATCCCACCAATGCCCTGCTACTCTGACTTCATAGCAGTGGGCCTGGTCTCTGAGCTCCAAGCTAAGCCGCCGCCCGCTATGAAGTAAACTCCAGCCACTCTGGGTAGGCGGGGGAGGGGTACGTGTCACGTGAATTTGCCTTTCTAGGCAGCGAGCTCAGCAAGCATGACAGGGGATAATCCAAGACGCAAATGACTGACAGGGTCAAAGCTCCCAATAGTTGTAGTGACGTATGAGATGATAATGTGAAATCTGTGTTGAGGTTAAGTCTTTAGATAACGATACATCCATTTTTGCTGTTCGCACTTAAGAAAATAGAAATCCATTTCATTTTCCAACAAAGCTCTAAATGTTGATGGTTCGTTGTGCTGAATGCGTTCTTAAGGAATGCAAACTCAAACTGTAACTCATAGTTCCATGTCTGATACGATATTCCTTATGCAAGGAACCGGTCATTCACATTTACTGCGTGGCGATCACCCAGCAAGAGCAAGACTTGCAGTCAATTCTTGAAATCATGCTTCGCATTCATTATTGTTACAAAGAAACATGACAGCTATGAACTGTGATTACAAAGTGCGAAATACCAAGAGTAAATATTGCAGAAAATCTGTGTTGTTGACATTCTTTATCTTACTGGCGGGACTTACTGTCTGCCCACGTTTGTCTAATCTATAGGACCTCGTGAATCATCAATGCATCTCCACAAGTTTCAAACATTTGTCGGCGAGTTTGTCAGATAGTCTCGCCACTTGATGCACTACTACGACGTCTCCGTCTGCTAACATTACGTGATGATCTATAGCCACTGTCGTTATGACCATCATTATGACCCAAAAAGCAACAATTGTGACTTTAGGAAGCTGTCAAACTGCTAGGATAAGTATAATCACCAGAACTTTTATCACTCTGAATTTCTGATGCTGTTTCCACACTGGGTTTTGGAAGGGTACCGGACGGTACGGGCTTTCCGGTTAGCTGAGCTTTGAGTTTGATGTGCTCATCCTCGACGACCGAAATAGATGACTCTACTCGATCCCCATCCTTGAAGAAATCGAGCTTGCTCAGTAGGTCACTGGTAATCGGGGCACGCATCGCACGACGATTAGATGGGCCATGAGCTTCTTGCCACGAGATTTCGGATTCATCAATAACAACTGTGCTGACCTCACTAACTGGCGGCACAGACTGCTTGCCTTTATCCTTAATGCTCTTGGTAGCGGCAGCAGTCTTCTAGACATGGTCGCACTCCAGGCACTTCCACTGGCCGGGGCCATCTCGCAGAATCGACTGCTGACATTTGCACTTGGGGTATTTGTCTGGGGTTTCGGTTTTCTTGGCTATGATACCTCATGTTAGATACATAGTGTCCTCTATGGAGTAAACAACATTGAGCGAAGATGGACTCACTGGCAATGCTCGGGTCGTCCCAAGGATAACCTTTGGGTTTTAATTGTAGTTGTACCCCACTTATCACAGTGGAGATTCGAATCGGTATTTTGACACTTCCCATTGTAGTTGCTTTTTTGGGCGACTTCGGAGCTGACACCGGAGGACTCGGAGGACGTTCAGCTGCGGCCTTTTTCTTAGCAGTTTCATTCTCCTTGAGAACAGACTGGTAAATGCTTTTCCGAAGCTCATAAATCCAGACATTGGTCTTTGGCTGGCGACGATGGCGTGTGTTTGGAGTAGACGGGTCCCGGAATATTCGCCAGAGGATAAAGGCGCCTACAGCCACAACAACAAAGACGACTAGGAGGGTACCGGCGCGCTGGCCATTGTCCATGCAACCCCAGCCGCCTTCGGAGCAGTCTTGACTGCGGCGGACAAACGCCGGATCTTTAGTTACAAGGGCTAAAGTGGGTGCCATAATAAGATTTAATGTGAAAATCTGATTTTTCAGAAACCAGCAATCTAAGGGGTTGTGGGAGATATTTATCTATACGAGAAAGATTATCTCGATATAGATCTTCAGAATATCGGGTTCATAGATCCGAGATCTGCATTGATGCCGTGATTGTATGAGCAAAGAAACAAAAGCAAAAAAAAAAAAGAAATAAAAAGAAAAGCTCAATTCTGTATTGATGATGAAAGGCATTTGTGGGGGGTGTGGTTTTCTTGTCACAGAATTTTCATAAATTGCCTATTTAGGTAATCCACACTACTCAAATGGTTGCCATGGCCAACAAAAATATTACGCAGAAATGTTCAAGTCATATGATCATGTGTGTGGAATGTCAACTATGGAGTCATAAATGTCAGAAGTATATGAGCTATATTGTACTAATAATGATAAGTGATTGGGTGATCAATGAGATAGAGTTTAAAATTCAATTCACTATTAGACCACAACATTTTAGAAGTACTTTAATGTAGCCACAGTACCATCGATGCTTTATATTTGTGGCTCCGTTCTCAAGTTCATATATCTACAGGAAGATAGTTGAGAAAGTACAATGCCATTGCAAAACCACCCAATATTGTAAAGAAAACAGCCCATCAAAATGTGTCTTATTGATAAGTTACCGATCTATAGTGCCATGATTGGATAAACATGAGTAACCTGTGGTCAATAGTTTCCTTGATTCCTCACACAATTTCATGGAGATTACATACAATGACTTTGTAGTCACTTCTTGACTTAAGTCAAGACAGAATTCCATTGACGCCTCTTCATTGTCTTTGTGTGTTGAAATTTACTGCTTTGTACTTGAGAGAATTAATCTTACAGCGCAAATATGGCCTTGGCACATGTTTCTTGTAATATACAATTCAATGATGAGCCCCGTATGTACTGATTAAACTCTGTATGATCTTGAAGATCGATATGTAAAATGAGGCTGGCCCCGTATTTTGGGAACAAATACATAGTCCTTCATGGCCCCTTTCAACCATTTAGAGATAGAAACTACTTTTTGCTACCTCCTGTCTTACCAACTTTCTGCAGAACAACAATGGGATCAAGTTACAGAGATTGATTGCACAACTACTTGTTTGCTCATGAGTATATTTTCTTTGGGACGTATTATGTCAGTGCCTTTGTTCCTAATTCCGAGCTTTCCACGCATCTCGGATCCGTGCCTGCGCTGCAATAAGCTCATTCTGCGAGACTCCGTCTTTGATACTAGCCAGGACACTGTCGAGTACCGAATGATGGTTGGCGTGTTCCTTGTCATCACGGAACCGGCTGATACGCCAGCGCTTCTGGTCATCAAGATAACACTCCACGATTCTCTCATCCAGAGGATCTCCTAGACTCTTCAATGTCTCCCATTCTTCCGGCGCGATATACACATTCTCGAAGAATTTGTACTTGCTTGACCCGAAGTCGCCTCCTAACCAGGTGAGTAGAGTAGATTTAGGCTGTGCTTCATAATCGATATAGGACTCTGACATACCATCCGCAATATCATCTTCATCTGGCTCGACAATTGGGAACTCTAGTTTAAGCTTACAGTCCACGGTGTTCTCGTCGGCAGGCTTCCATTTGAGGATGTGCGGATCCGTTCCATGCTTGTATGGTGAGCCCCGACAAGTGAAGATCAACCCATCATTACCATGCTTCAACTTGGGGATTTCATGCAGAATGGCTTCGATGGCATAACTGGTCTTCATATCCTTGGTAAGGAGTTCGAAGGGTTGGTACTGCCTCTCTTCTGGAAACTCCTGCAGAAGTGTGGTGTACGGTTTATAAATTTTCTCGGTGAAGTAAGCTAACCGCTTGTCCAGGGTTCTGTCCATAAGCTTAATGTTCCCCAAGACCAAACAGTCGAAGACCAAGAAACGCGGCACCAACTGGCCGTTAGCTTCTTCGTCCATTACGAGTTCACCATCAAGAATTGTGTTTTCATGGAAGGCTTGTCGATCTTCAAGCAATGGGAAGTGAAGATTTCGATTGGGGTTGAACCAGTAGTTGTTCTTGCGATCAATAAAATACTGTGCCTCGCCTCCATCTTCATCTCGAGTCAGGTATAGCAAATATCGGATGCCATCTGACTTTTCACAAAGGAAGTAACTATACCAGTCATGAGCGCGTTAATATACCATTGAACAAAAGGATATCAGGAAGCCCATACTCTTCATATAGTAATGCCTCTTTGATATGGGCACGCGTAAAGCTAACAGGTTGTGCGCCAGGGAAATTTGTCAGTGATCTTCCTAAGAGTTCTGCAACATCACGACGGAGGTCTTGCGCGATGTGGTTAGGGACCTGTATGCCGGGGGTGGCAATAGAGCTAATTGGTTCAGACATGATGAAATCCTTCAAACTATTGAAATTAAGGATAAATAAGGGGGTGTTTAACAATGTTTTATTTAAAGTATGCGAATTGAAGTAACATCAATTATCTAGTCGCAAATTAGCACGAAAGTGCATGGAGGGGCCAGCCTTGTAAAACATGATACTAAGTGAAGCGTTAGGGTTATCAAGGGAGCTGAAGGATTATATAATCACCACGACTAGTCTCGATCTCCCGGGTTCCTAGCAAATCAACATATATCTGCTACCTCGATCTGAAAAAGCTATTTATTGAATAATTTATTACCATATAACATCTCAGGCGAAACAAATTCTAAAAAAGTACCATCAAATCACAATAGAATACATAAAATGCTACAGCCTTCCAATCCTGTTATATCAGAAACACCAATTTGCTTTTTTACACTGTGTTGAAGTCAACTTGTTTCCTTCATTCTCAAGCATGCAATTATTCAGCGTGTACTGACGTTTTGTTGTGCTAGAACAACGGTGTCAAGTTGAAGTTTTCTCATAGAACCTCGTTGCTTACGAAAAGGCGAAGATTATGACAAAAACGGCGGCTACAGCGGAAATGGTCGACATGGCGAAGCGAGAGCCGGAGCTAGCATCATATTGAAGGAAGCCATGAGGACTATCTGACTGACCAGTGACAGTAGCCGAAGCAAACCCGATTCCATTGAGGGTATCATTGCGGAGAGCAGTGGCATTGGCAGTAGGGAAGGGCAGATGACCAGTAACCATTGTAACAATCATAACTGGGATAACGGTACCAGACGCTGACTCAAAAATGGTCATCAGCCGGAGAGTTCTAACCTTTGAAGTGACAACATCAATGATGGTAGGAGTGAATGTGGTAGTCGAGGGGACGAGAACTCCAGGAGCGGGGAGATTGTCGGCTAGGATAGTGTAGGTAGTAAAGGGATCAACCTCCGAGTAAATGGGGCTCACAGTCTTAGTGTGGATGGTAGTGACGGTGGAGATTTGAGCGGAGCACTCAGCCGTGTGGTTCTGTGCAATGGTCACATTGTGAGTTGAGACAGCCGTGCCAAAAGGGACAACTGTGGCGTTGATAAGGGGAGCGATTGGAGTAGTAGGACTAGAGGTGATGGTGGCGGAAACAGTGTCATTCGATAAGCCAACACTTCCACTTGACGAAAAGTTAGTTTTGAAGATGAGTGGAAGTCGGGATCGATAACTTACATGATGAAAGGGATGGGAGTGAATGGGGTCAGTGATGAAAAAGAGGTGCCAGTGACCGAACCAGGAAGAGTGAGAGCGCTCATTGTATCGGTATCGTTGAAGACTTGAGAAACGCTAACGCGGAGACTGGTGGTAATCACTGATGGCAAAGACGTAACAGACGCAACAACAATGGAGGACATGATGTTGCTAGAAAGTGAAATTGAAGAAGTAAAAACAGTATCGGTGGAAACCGTAAAATAAAAAACAAACGAGCGGTGGCCCCTCTTCTCAATTGTCATTTTTGTGGGACCGATATGGCCTGTTAGAGTGGTGGTAGCTGCCTTGTTGACCCGGTTGTCTAAGGTGATTGTGGCAGCCGTGATGGTGACAACAATGGAAATTGCAATAATTATATTACAGGTTACAGAAATCAATCTGATCCAGAGCATTTGGTTTGCATACCGGACTCGCTTGACGGACCTCTCTGAGACGTCCGTGTGGCCGAAGCTGCAAGGATCTGGTTGACCATAAAGCTCTTCTTGATGATCCTCATAACGAGGGAGTTCTTTGAATTGTTTTGATATTTTTTTTTGAAATTATCATAAGTTTTTGAAGCAGAACACGTTAGACAGGTTTACTGGCTCGGTTCATATAGGTCTCAGGACTTTTGGTTTGTGTATCCTGTGCAACGCCAGGCTCGGGAGCTTACTTATAAGATTCCAGTTTGTCTTGGTGATGCCGTGTAGTTTTATCTGTCGTCTATCAAAGAATTCTGTGATAGAAGCTTTATTATTCGATTGCACTTGATTTCTGTAAATAGTGATCTTTGCCGAGATGCTTGAATGAAAATGATTTTGAGAGGGTCGGGAAGGTCGAGAGCCGTTCTGAGCCTTTAAAATTAACATTAATCAAAATTCTTGAGATCATGCACTGATTGAGTCATAGAAAATCTTCCATGGCTTCCTGATTTCAATATTTCACAGTAAACATAAGACTATATCAGGTGGCAAACGGAATTCTGTGGTCCCCACTAAGCAACCAAGTTGCCGTGTCAGATTTACCCCTGTGGATGGTATAATTCCCATTTGGGAAATTTCATATCGAAAAATGAAAAAGATGTGTTAGGATATTTCGTGCAACATGGAAATCAGCGAGATAACACATCAAGAATTTTTATAAATATGAAGACAAACTCATGATCTGATGACTTATTAAGATGGCATAACTGTCCCATACATCTTGATCTTTATTATGTGCATGAGAACCACTTCTACCATTGGGGCTTACGCCTCAATGACTACAACTGCAGCAACTTAAACTATTATACATTAATATCTAATTTCTCACAACTGAGTTAAAAAAAAATCTATTCAGATTCATTTGACTGCTGTTTATATATTATTTAAACGTGAAGTAAATACTAGGGCTGAAATCAACTGATATTAGCATAGAAAATACAAAGAACTGCACTGCACCCCTGGTAATGATACCAGGATAGAATTGACTCTGGTTAGCAAATGATTCGTCAAGAATTGGGGCTCCAACCCACTCACATTACATCCCCCGATGACAATCGCTTATGAACTGGTAAATACCTGAGCTTCTAGGTTTACAGGATACAGGGGTGAGTTGTCCATTAAAAGTTCAGACTAGGCCCTAAATCAGCAGCTAGCGCTGAAGCAGTATAGTGCGACGCGACAAAAGCGCGTGGCTTCGGGAGCTATCGGGTTGTAGTCTGGTTGTAGTAGCGACAAATGTTGTTTCTTCTTTGAAGAATCGTGATAACATTTTGTCGATGACTTCACAGCCAATATTTCTGTAGACAAATATATCTCACATATATCCCTCGTCACCGAGTCCACACCTTGACCCTGCATCCCACCTACCTACGGTGCCCTTCACCCCCAGCGTTCATCCACAGGTGGTAGCAGTGCATTTCCTTCAGCAGCATCAGTCCGTTTGACTGGGGTTGCTAGTCTTTGCCCTTTGCTCTTGCCCACTTCGAACACCACTTCTCGCGTCTTTCTAGACAATTTTCTGTTCTTTCCATACCTTTATCGCCAGCCCGCGCACCTTTCATTAGTCGATCAGAGGAACTGCCAGCTCCACAACATCCATCAGTCGCTGTGCATCACGATCCACTGTCGGCAATCTATGTGTGGGCATTGCAGCTATTGAGCATTTAATTCTTGTTCTTGATTGTATATATTGTTAAAGCGACATTAATTGAATTCGCCCTTGACCGACATTTCTAGACTTGGACCCTCGCGGTAGCAGGCCTTCCCGATCCCGATAAATTCAATGGCGCCTGCGAAACGCACCCGGCGGGCTCCTGCGAAGGAGGCTTCCCTAGTCCCATCCTCCTCGCCAGAACTTTCTGAACCTGAACAAAAATCCGAAGAGCCTGAACGAGCGTCCTCTCCTATCTCAGAGCTCTCCGACGTCGAGGACCCCGGGCTTGATACCAATGGCGATGCAGCTGACAACGGCCCGCGCGAGTCGCTCAAGTTTAATGAACCATTGACATGGAAGCCGGGGAAGCCCATTCCAGTCAGCACATTGATTCCCCGTTTGCGCCGGCTCCTCGATGAACTTGCAGACATGGATCAAGACCGGGCTGATACTGATTCTCTCACTGAAGTGTCGGCGGCTCTGGCCCACCGGAACTTGTTGCAGCATCGTGACTCTGGTGTCAGAGCTTTTGTAGCGGCCTGTATTGCTGACATCCTCCGCATCTGCGCTCCTGATGCACCATTCTCTAGCGATCAAGTAAATGTATGCGCATTATTTCAATATCCGTTCACTAGTCAGACAGCAGCTAACCTATTATCCTACAGATGATCTTTTCTCTCTTTATCCGCGACATAATACCTTCACTGAAAGACCCCAACCATACTTATCATGCGCAGCATAAATATGTCCTTGTATCGCTTTCCGAAGTCAAAAGCATTCTACTTGTAATGGATATTGATGGCGGCGACGAGCTCTTCCTACGCTTGACCTCTGCCTGCTTCGATACTATCTCGATCCTTGCCAGCCAAGATGTTGATGGTAATGTTCCTCGCGACATCGATCACCATATGACCCACATTCTCATCACTCTTGTTGACGAGAGTCCCGGTATCCCCTCTGCTGTGATCGACTCTATCATGGCGCAATTCCTCCGGACTCTTCCCCCAGGTGGCGCTAAGAACCGCTTCGACCGTCACGAAGACAGCAACCAGTCCACGCTCCTCCCGAAAAAGGTCCCCAACGCTTACGTTATGGCTAAGAACATCTGCATTGAATGTCCCGACAAGATGGCTCGCTATGTTTCGCAGTACTTTAGTGATGTTATTATCGATGCGACCAGCTTGGGCCGCGGTCAGAACGACGACGACGATGAGGCACCATCTGGTCCCTCAGAAACTGATTTGAATAACATCCGTCAAGCACATCTCCTTATTAGGGAACTGTGGAGAGCTGAGCCCGCGGTCCTTCAAAACGTTATTCCTCAGGTTGAAGCAGAGCTGTCAGCAGACAATGTCACACTGCGTCAACTTGCGACGGAAACCTTTGGTGACATGATATCTGGTATCGGTGCCGCCGGCCCCCCGCCTCCTCCTCTAATGGACCCTTGCCAGTATCCTTACTGGCACATCACTGATGAAATGCCTATCCATCCTTCCTCGAGCGTCCTCAACACCCCCATGGCTGTTCTTTCTTTCTCTCAAGCGCATCCTGCTGCGTACCACAGCTTTCTCAGTCGTCGTAATGACAAGGTTGGTTCTATCAGAGCGGCCTGGGTTTTGAGTGTTGGTTATATCCTGTCTACATCTGCTGGTGGCATTGGCCTCAGTCGTGAAGACCAGAACCAATTGGCTCATGCTATTGGCGAAAAGATGCTGGACATGGATGAAAAGGTTCGTCTTGCTGCCATTCGGGCTATTGATTTATTCAACATAAATGATGTCATCACTAAGCTCGGTCCGTACGGCGGTGTCGAAAAGAAGGAGGGGTCTATTTTGGCTATTCTTGCTGATCGTTGCCGTGACCGTAAGCCTGCTGTTCGTGTTGAGGCCATGGTATTGCTGGGAAAACTTTGGTCTGTGGCTGCCGGCGAGATTGCAGCTGGCCAGGAATCTGTCACTGCCTGCCTTGGCGGCATTCCTTCTGCTATCATTGATGTTTATTACACCGGTGATCTTGAGTCTATCGCTATTCTCGATCGTGTACTACTTGAGTACATTATTCCTCTTGGTTTCCCTCCTCGTAAATCTAAGAAGAATGCTCATATCAACTATGACGCCGACAAGGTCCGGGCTGAACGTATTCTTCAGGTTGTATCTTCCCTCAAAGACAAGTCTAAACGTGCCTTTTTCGCTATGCAGGCCCGCCAGCCGAACATGATGAAGGTTGTTAGTGCCTATATTCGCCAGTGTGAGCTATATAACGGTGGTGTGATGGAAGCCAACGAGGATCTCACAGCATCGCGTCTCAATAGTGCCATCAAGTGGTTGAGCAACATCTTGCCTGATCATCCCAAGGCTCAGGCCGATCTTGAGCGCTTTGCCAAGGCGAACGAGCGGAGATATTACACCTTAGTCAAATATGCCATCGATTACAACAATGATTTCAAGACGGTCCACGATGCTATCAAGGAGCTTGTTAAGCGTGTTAATAGCGAGAGCAAATGTGCTGGCGCCATGGACACCATTTTGCCTTTAATATACCAGGCTGCCTGCATAGTGTTCAACAAGAGTCATTTGTCATTCTTCATGGAATTTTCCAAAGGTAACAAGGACGGCCTGGGATCTGCTGCTCATGAGATTCTTGGTGAGATTTCTCAGAGTAACCCCACCATCTTCAAGGCCCATATCGGAGAGCTTTGTAAAACTCTGGTCGATCAAGCCCCTTCGCCAAACAAGGAAAACGATACGTCCGTGATTGATATCCTGAAAGCATGTGCGTCTTTCACCAAAAAGGACACCAAGGAGATGCCTCGTGATGCCAAGTTCCTTGAAACTGTGAAAAATTACGCATTGTATGGTCGCCCACCCAAGGCCTCGAAGTATGCCGTCAACATCATCTTGTCCGTTGAGGATGATGAAAGTGAAACAATTGCTCGCAGCATTCTCCGTCGTATTATGAAAGAGTGGAAGTACGGCGCTCCCAACTTCCTCAACCATCTGGCTTGCATCTCACAACTTGCCTTGAAAGTGCCCAAAGTTACCGAAGAATACGACAAAGAAATTCTCGATATCACTATACAAAAACTTCTGCTTCAGGTTCAAGCCGATGCCAAGGATAGCGATCCCAACTGGGTCGATGATGTTGATGTTGACGAGGAGCTCCAAGCCAAGCTCTTAGCTCTGAAGATACTTGTCAACAACCTGCGGGCAACTGCTGATCTTGACGACTCAAAAGAGCGCATCTCTGCTGTCTTCAAGTTGCTGCGCACTCTTATTGTCAAGGAAGGCGAGCTCTGCAAAACTAAAGATACCCCCAAGTACTATCGGAGTCGTCTGGTCTTGGCTGCTGCTCAGCTCATGCTTAAGTTATGCCGCGAGTCTCGCTTCGACCCCAATCTGACGCCTCAGGACTTCAACAACCTTGCCTTCGTTGCACAGCATGGTGAGCCAGCCGTCCGTCATCTCTTTGTTGAAAAGCTCCAAAAGTATCTCGCTACTAACGAGCTGCCTCCGCGCTTCTACACCATTGTGTTCCTGACGGCCTTCGAGCCAGTCGCCTCCTTCAAGGAGAGACTGGCTACTTGGATCGACGCCCGTGCTCGTTACTTCATCGAGCGTAAGAAGCCTGTACTCGAGCCTGTCGTTGTCAGGTTGATCTCTCTGCTGGCCCATCATCCTGACTACAGTTATGATGCTGACAACTTAGTCGATCACGCTCGCTACCTTCTGTATTATGTCAGCCATGTCGTCACTGAACAGAACCTTGGACTCATCTTCCGTTACGTGGAAAGAGCTAAGCAGACTGCCGATGCTATTGACCCCTCCAAGAGCGAAAACATCTATGTCCTGTGTGATCTCACCCTTGCTCTCCTCCGTAAGTGGCAGGAGAAGAAGGGCTGGAGTTTCCAGGCCTATCCCCACAAAGTTGGTTTGCCCATCGGTCTCTTCACGGCCCTTCCCTCCCATAAGGTTGCCGTTGAGGTTGCCGAGAAGCAGTACCTGCTAGAAGGAGTTGAAGAATCTTTGAACGGTATTTTGAGATCAGTTGATCGCAAGAAGGTATGTGTATTTTCCTTTCGGACAACTTCACGCTGAGTGCTAACCACTTCTCCAGAAACGCAAAACTGCGGATGATCGTCGCGAGCAACCTTCCAAGCGTGCTCGGCCAATGAAACTGCCCTCACGCGAGAAGCACCCCAAGTCCAAATCATCCAGATCCTCTTCTGGTCCCAAAAAGGCCAAGAAATCTCGCTCCCGTAACCAATGGGGTAGCGATGTTGAGGAGGATGGCTCTCCTGGTCCTGAAGCCTTTGTTGAACGTCGTAAGAGTGGTCGTTCCCGGAGTGGCCGGACATCCACTACATATGCCGAGCGTGATTCCTCTGAAGACGATGAAGAGATGCTTAATGGTGTCGCGGAATGGACATATATCGACGACGATGGTAAAGTTCGGAGGGGCGTCAAGCCCACCGAAGAAGCCAATGATTCCGAAGAGAAAGAGGAAGAAGAAGAGCCCGCGCCCAAGAGCACCAAGAAGTCAACAGTCAAGAAATCGGCAGACAATAGTAATGACTCGGACTTATCGGATCTGTCAGAGATTTCAGATATGGAAGTCGATCTGACAGGCGATGAAGATGAGTAAATGGGGATAGGCGGTAGTTATTTGATTCCTGGATGGTTGGTTTCAGCGCTTGCTTTGTCATGATAGGCTTGGGCACGTCTTGTGTTTGTTCTTTATTGCTTTGGCTTATTTTTCCTCGGGTTTCTTGTCTCTTTCTTTTTCTTGTTTCGGGGCGATTTTCATGTTGTGGCTTTACGTTTGATATCTTGGGTTGACATATCTGAAGGGTTATGTTTGGTTTTTCACGGGCGTTGTTTCATAGTCTAACGTGGGTGATGTTGATACTATAGGTTGGAATGTCTGTAAAAGCATGCATTTTAATGCTAAGATTGAGATCAAATTGGTCATGATATATACAACTGATTCGTGAATGCACTATTGAGGGTATCCTCTTCGAACAACTTCTAGGTATTGGATGTTAGGTCACTATTAGAGTTAACCAGTAAACTTGATCCCTCGGTCGAGTCTAGTATAACATTGGCTCTACTTTCATACCAAAAACACATGAACCTTGCAAAACACAAGATTAACACAAGTACTGCCACACTAACTACTTGATATCATATATCCTTGATACAAGATTCCTCATTTAAACTCTAGCCATAATAGAACAACAAAAATGAACCAAACCACAACTTTGATACAACAAGAAAAATAAAAGCTAAAAAAAAGCTACAAAAAAGGTTAACATGACCAATAATTGCTCAAACAAACGCTACCAAATCCCCAACCCAGTATTACAAACCTCACCCCCAACTTGCATCATTTCTTGAGACTCATGAACTAGCCGACTGCGCCGGTTTAGTAGGCCGGCCAACCCGCTGGTCCACTTTGTCTCTATGCACTCTATTCTTCAAATGCACCTCAAAGTTACTCGCCGTCTGCGCGGGGCCTGGCGTGTACAGTTTGCCAGGACAATCTTTACAGCGGACGCGGGGGAGGAAAAAGAAGGAGGCGTTGTCGGGGATGGCTTCGCCGGCGGGGATTTGCGTGTCAGTGTCGGTGTTAAAGGGGTAGCATTTCATGATGGCTTCAAAGGAATCGAAGGGATAGGTTTTGCGGAGGTCAAGGAGGGCTTTTTCGAGCCATGCAGGGGGTTCGGGCTGGGGGAGTTAGTTAACAATTCAAGTTATATAGTCGAGATCCACTAGGTACTTACTGAAGTGTGGGGTCTACCGTCGGGGTTAGGACGGGGAGCGGGCACACGGCCGATTTGCTGGTTAGCAGAGCCGGGGGTTGAGGTTTTAGATGCCGGTGGCAGAATAGGGCCGCTACCTGGTACTGGTGGGGGAACTGGGGTAATCTTGTACGGCTCGCCATTTAAGAGTGCCCGTAATCTCGCAGGGGTCACACGAACAGTGACAACCAATGTGTGCGGTTCTTCATCTTCAAGATCTCTATGACCGCGACGACTAGCGCGTATAGGCTCATGGTGTTCTGGTGTCTCGCTACGACCCATATTAGCCATGCGATGTTGCGCGATGGTAGCGGCGCCACGGAGACCTCGGGTGCGAGTTGCCCCACTCGTGTTGCCAGGTGCTAGAATTCCAGTAGCTGGCGAGTCCGGTCCAGAATCATCACTATCGTCAGACTCGGAAAGGTCACCATCTATACGGACTGCACCAGGACCACGGCGACGAGAAGATCCAACAGGACGCTTGAACAATCTGCTTTCTTCGATCGAAGTGGCTGAGGCGGGGAGGACAGAGGAAACAACAAGGGTACGGATAGTGCGTTGGCGCTCTTTGAGATCGGGGAGTTGAGGGCCGCCACGGCGGTTGACGGAACGCTTTTGGCGACGTTGCTCGCGGGAAAAGACAGTTTCATTTCTTTCGAGGTCGACTTCACTCATCTCATACAGATAGGGAGCGTATTCTTTCGCTTGCTGTTGGGGTCTGAATACGGAAGGAATCGGTGATGGCAAAAAGGCGGACACGAGATCAGCATCCTCAACTGGTCGCCCATCGAAAGGATGGCCGATACTGTACAAAGACTTGGTGAAAAGTTGAGATTGCTCGCGGATGCAGTGGGAGATAGCAGTCTTAAATTCGCCGGGCAATGATAGGTCGTGGGCCATCATCTCGGCAAAGTCTTCAGGCGAATTGTGTGGGTTGTTGATCTCCCATTCGAATTGGTCGACGAGAGTATGGGTTCCGATCGTGATATTGAGCTTGACCAGAATTCTCATTTCGTCGTTCTTGTAGGCAGTATACGGAAGTTCGGGGTCGAGAGGTTCGTCCTCCAAGAAAGCAAATGGATAGTAATCCCGGAGCTGCTCCGTGATCTGCGCCACAACTTGATTATAAACCTCGGTAGCGACATTCTGAGGCTTGATGTTCATGTCCTCCACTAGTTGTGTAGCAAAAAGTGACGGCGGAATTATATGATCATGCAGGTTCCAAGTGAAGGTATCGCGTAATCTGATCTTTTCAACCTCAACTTCTAGTCGAATAGGAACCAGATCCTCGATAAGCTCTGCCTGCTTTTGCATATCTTTCCGCTTCCATTTCGGCGCCACCGTCTGGCGCTTCCCAGGTCGGAACTTAGTACTCGAATAGACTACCCGAGAAGGCGCCATGTTCTCGGTGAAGCCATTGGCATAACCTTGATAACCCTCTCCGTACAGGCGGCCGGGGGTAAACCACGTGCGGTATTCGCTCCGCAAGCGCATGTAGTCTCTGACCTCCTCGATTGATCTATCGGTAGACTTGGTGGACTCCTTAGTAACCTCATTAAGATTGATAGCCGCCAACCAATCGCGAGTGATATACTCTTCCAACATAAGCTTCTGGAATGATTCCTTCGTGCGCTCCGGCATCGTGGAGCTTTCGCTGCCAGAATTGATTTCCTCATTGTGAGAGTTTTCGTCGGTATCCACCGGCGCTGAGCCAGGAGGTGGTGCGGACATAGACATTGAAAATTTCAAGTTGTATTAATCGGCGCAAAAGTCATGTGAAGGATATTGGTGATGCTAAAAAAAAGTTCTATGGTCTTTTGCAGAATGGAATCTAAAAATGTATAATAGGTTCAATTATTTAACAAAAAAAGAAGAAAAAATGTGGCGCGTATCGAATATCAAAACTGGATCCTCATTCGGAGCACTATGGCAATAGCTGCGGATCACCGGCGACAGGTTTGCGACGGTCCGGACGAGGCTGACAGGGCGTGGCTGCGATGTTTTTGGAATTTCCCTAGACCAGACAAAACTGCACAATGGTAACGCAGAAAAAGCCAATGAAGAGTGTTACAAAGGTTGCTTCTGCTTGGGGGAGAAAGTGGATGCGCTAATCTCACTGATTCCACGCGTAGCGCGACAGGTAGAATTGATAGCTCAGTTACCCTAGAGGGCTAAAAGTACTGGTGTCCCGGGTTTACACCACAAAGGTACGTTGGTCCCTAACTTTCGGATCCAGTAATGTGGCTGTCAATCCTCTTTAGCTTCATAGAGCTTGTAAATGAATAATTTGCCACGCTTTGGCGCCACATCGTCATAATGACTGCCCCACTTCCCCGCCTGAAACAGCAATGAAATAATGTGAGGGCTTCGGGCTAAGCTGTAAAGCACAATCGGCCTACCTTGAGATTTTTCAGAGCCATTCTGCAGGTGCACTATTTTGAAGCTCTTCAAACGTAACAGCTATCACTATATTCAAGATGTCCGCCCCCGAGCAGAAGTCCGTTGGTATGTTATTGCTCGTCTGATTGAGCTCGCAATATCTCAAGACTATCACAGTAAAAAATTGTACTTCGATTTTCATCATTTTTGTCTTCTTTACTGGCATTTGCTTGGAACTGAAGCTTTGCGCGGATCTTAAATTTTTTGCGACCCCGCCAAAAACCATGCTCCAACGATCTGCGCCGCCTGGCTGTGACGCATCACCAGTGGAGGATAGCCTTACCAATAGGATATCATGATGCGGCAAGCAGAGGAACAAGTTCGATTACATTAGACTTGAGATATTTTGCTTTTTAGACTAGGAGAAGTCATCGTAGCAATTGTCCTGGTTCCATCGTAGCTAACTCGTATTTTCTCGTCGTCTAGACTATACCCTCGCTAACCCCGATACTCTCACCAAGTACAAGACTGCTGGTGAGATTTCGGAGAAGGTTCTTGCTGAGGTAAAGAAGCATTGCGTTCCTGGCGCTAAGATTGTTGAGATCTGCCAGAAGGGTGATGAGATTCTTGAGGAAGAAGTTTCCAAGGTCTACCGCGGCAAGAAGATCAATAAGGGTACGCCCTTCCTCTCCGTTATGTCACTGATTCGAGCTTCGATTGGGTTGTCTAGGCTTGTCAGGCTTCGATATAACATCAGTGCCGCCGACTGAAGCTCTCGTTACCGGGTCATAATTTGTCATATGATGTTATGACTCCGTATTATCAGACTGGAACCAACTGATACTAACATACCTCATCTCTAGGTTTCGCCCACCCCACCACTGTCTCCCCCAGCTCCTACGTCACCCCGTACACTCCTCTCACCTCTGATGTTACTGAGGCTGCCGTTGAGCTGAAGGTTGGCGAGGCTGTCAAGATCCAGCTTGGTGCCCAGATTGACGGTCTCGGTTCCATTCTTTGTGATACTATCATTGTTGGTGAGCCTGCTGAGATTACTGGCCGTGATGCCGACCTTCTCCTGGCCAATTATTACGCCAACGAGGTTCTCCTCCGTTTGATGCTTCCTCCTGGTACCCTCGTCGCCGGCACCGAGGAGGAGAAGGCCAAAGCCGCTGCCGTTAAACCTCCCACCCAGACCGTCATCAACCAAATTTTGGAAAAGGTTGTCAAGTCCTTTGACTGCAGCATTGTTGAGTCCACTACCTCTTGGTTGTTCGAGCACAATGACATCGAGTCTAAGAAGAAGATCATCCTGGCTCCTGGTGAGGGCACCCGTGGTGACGGTACCCCCGAGATTAATGATGTTTGGGGTGTTGAGGTTGGTGTTTCCACCGGCTCCGGTAAGGTCAAGACCATTGAGGGCCGTTCCACTCTTCACCGCCGCACTAAGGAGACCTACGGTCTCAAGCGTCCCACCTCTCGCAAGATCCTTTCTGAGGTCCAGAAGAAGTTCGGCAACTTCCCCTTCTCTCTCAGACAACTCGAGGATGAGCGTGATGCCAAGACTGGTGTCGTTGAGTGCGTTCGCGGCAACGTTTTCCGCCAGTACGAGCTTGCTGGTGAGAAGGACGCTGCCCCTGTTGCCCGCTATCTGACCACCATTGGTAAGTTTATGTCCTTTTTCAATTCAAATAGTGAGATTTACGAGTTACTAACTGCCCATCACAGCCATCACCAAGAACGGTATCATCAAGCTGGCCGCTCCCCCTGCTCTGGATTTGAACAAGGTCAAGTCCGACAAGAAGATCATCGACGAAGAGATCCTGGAGATTCTGGAGCAGCCCCTGCGCAAGGAGAAGAAGAAGAAGAACAAGAACTAAGTATATGGGAAAGGTTATGGGTTTCAGCATACATAGCGTCGTCACATACTGCGTCGTCACATACTGCGTCTGAAGAATCAAAAAAAAAATTGAAGCATAACAATCTGTCCTTGTTGCATGTCAAGATTTTGGGCTATTGGACATACTGAATATCGACCTGATAGGTGACAATGTGTAGATGATGAGATAACAGCGCATTATATTGAACTGCGCAGATGCTAGCTCCTGCTCCGGGTCTGTAATCGTACAGGTCCCCACTACGGAGCGACACAGGCAAGGTTGGAGTTCCACATCTCGCAGCATGTTGTATGTGAGATAGACTTTAGGTCCGGACGCTAGAATCAAGTGGATCTAGCCTGCAGGGTCAAGATGCGGGAATGGTTAAGTTCCACTTTGCTGACGCATTGGCTTCTGGGGTGTATGTGGAAGCCGTTATGCACGATCGAGGAGGGGTTGGGTGGGGATTGGGAATGGGAAAGGTCGAGCGGAGAGGGGTTTGGGAGGATAATGGCGTGGGGAGTTTGGGGGGGTTATCTTGGAATAGATGATTTTTTGGAGGGCTTGGAGATCAGCAGTAGTTCCAGATTATGTTGGTAGCCTGGTGGGTGGGTAGCGGAGGGAGAGGGAAGGATTGTCAGCCGGTCGTGTCGGTGGTGAGGAACCTGGATGAGGTGATATAAAGGAAATTTGGTAGGATAACCCCAGTTTCCGAACTCTGTGGTGTGTTTTTTGGGGTGGTTGATGGCTTATGAGTTGGCATTTTGAATGGTGAGGAGGACTACTCAGTCACTCACACGTCACTGGTCTCGGGGTCACGCTGAGCCCAGTGTGTATAGATTAAGCGATAAGTAGAGCGCCGGAAATAGTCTATTGAATTGGAGAATTTGATGATAGGTTAGTGATGTTAACTAATCCGCGAGTCAGCCAAAAAGTCAGGAATGTTTCACCGGCCGGTAGCTAGAGGCTGACGGCTCTAGAGGAAAGAGTGGCGGCTGAGATGGATAAGGAAGGCGTGGGGGAAGGCACAGTGGCAATGAAATAACGGTGACTTTATTACCTGAATTCACAGCTGATGCAGAATTGCAGAATTGGATTTCATGTATTGGGTGCGTGGTTGCTTTGCTGGTTCTTGTTGGTATAATATAAGGGCATGGTATTTGCCGGGACTGCATGGCAATTGGCTATTGAGAGATACATGATATACAGACTATGATAACATTTATTGTAGAATCATGAGGCTTGACATTGACGAACTTCTGGTACGAGAATGATGGCTTCATAACCAGCTCATTCTCGACTACATTCCAAGATGCTGATATCAATGAACAAAAACTCCCATGAAGTTCCTTGTTATCATGAGAACCCACGGTCAATCTCAGGGTTAGCAATAGCTTTCTACCTTTCGCCTAAAACCTAGAAGCACAGGCACCTGTACGTCGCCATAACTACAGAGGCCCACAACGCATTGATATCCTGAAGTCAGCTGAGACACAGGCGTAAGTGCATTGCTAAGATCGCAATTTGGCCCCTGGAACAAACAAAAAAGGCAACGATAGCACCCCAAGTTGTCACCTACAAAGCCGCTGTTGCCATTGCGGGCTTGTTTGGTGTTGGTGCTTTTCCAGGGAAATTTCGCCGTAGAGACGCAGTCCGTCCGCCTCCTAACTGGAGAGAAACCCTCGCCAAACACATACTCAACACACGCCATAACGACAAGCTCATCACGAGTTTCCTCTTTGATTCTTACCAATTCATACTCTAAGACTTCAGGTACTCTTTGAAACCACAAAACTCGACCAGAATTTTTACCCATTTCCCCTCTCTTTTTGTTGCAGCAGACAAAACTGACTGCACTGAGCTATCTGAACTTTGGTGTGTGTATGTGTATGTGTATGTGTGGCAACCCCTCGAGATTCTCCGAAGCCCGACGGACCCCACACAGACATTGAATCTTGGTCCGCATACTCAGGAAACGCGCCGCACTCACGGAGGCTGTAGAGAAAATTCATTGCGCGATCAGACGCGGTAGGCACTTCGCGATTCTACCTCTGCAGCGGGCCCGATGAGGGTCCACGGGGGGATAAGACGAAAGCCAGATTCTGGTGGCCTCGAACAGTGTGTGGACTTTAGGCTGACATCATGACACAGATATCCATCTAATTATCTCTTATTCTCGCACCAGGCGCATCTGCATTGAGGATTCCGGCCTTCGGAGCCTCTGGAGCTCGACTTTTGCGGCTGTGTTGATTTTTGGCCATCTGTTAGGCTGCGTTGACGATAGGAAGACGCAGAGGAACAACGGAGATAAGAGAGCATCAGCAGTGAGTGCGGGGCAACGGAACTTCTGCGCAGGTAGTCTATAATCTGCAATTGGCTTCGTTTGAGGAAAGTTCCAGGCACCGGATATGGCTTCGCGCAATACTCGGTCACAGTTTACGAGCCCAGGGCAGAACAGGAGTCCAGCGGGCAGAGCTGCGGGGGCTATCGGCGGCAACGGCGTGTCTAAGAAGGCTTCCAGTCAGGGCTCGCGGTTGCTTATGAAACAATGGCTAGAGCCTGATGTGCAGAACAAGGCCTCTGTGGATGAGCAGGGACTGCAGCGGTACGGAGTGACGGAGATGATGCTTCCTCTTGGTACATTACCGAAACAACCCGCCAAGAAGCGCTCACAAGCACACTCCAATCAACGGAATTCGTCAACACCGAATGTGTCCATGTCACGAAGCAGCTCTGGTCACGGCAAGCCCCCAGTACGCAAGATTATCCTTCATGCGTCGGGCTCAGGCTCCAAGACTAAGAAATCTACAGATGACTTAGGTACGGACATTGAGAACTCGGCTCCTGTTTCCCGTAATTTGATTTCTCCGGGTGATGATGTGGACATGTTTATGGATTTTCCGGCAAAGTCTATGAGCCGAAAATCTGGTGGACACAAGGATCTACTGGTTTCTACAGAAGATGATGACTACCAACCGTCGGCGAGGAAGTCAAAATCCGGAAAAGGGGGGCACGGTAAAAGCACAGGGAGCGCATCAGCAGTTGGTTCAGCTACAAATACCCCCGCAGATGTGTCGACGCCTGTAACAGATGCCGCATCACTCAAAGCGGAACCTGAAACCCCGACGCCATCTCTACGAAAATCGAGTAAACGCGCGGCGGCATCAGCTGCCACTTTGGCTGCAGCCAGAAGCGCGACACTGGAGGCTGCAGCAGAGACAATGCGGAAAGTTGTCCAAAAGGCCGAGAGCCAAGGGCGACACGCAACAGGATGTGCACTCCAAGCACTCTATAACGAGAGCCCAGGAGACATGGATCTACTGGGAAAGATTGACAAAATCTTCAACCAGCGCTCACGACACTCAGATTCGGCCATGTGGGCCCAATTTGATCGGTTAATTGAAGAGCGGAGACGTGAAGATGGGGAAAATTCTGTTGAAAACAATGGCCTCAATTATGGGGATTCTGACAGTGACATGGATGGTGACAACGGCCACTCGATACTCGCCCAGGTTATCGGTGATAGTGACTACGGATCCGGCCGTTTTTCGGGACTTGAGTCCAGTGCGAAGAGTGGGAGGAATAGGAAGGCTGGGAACTCACGTGACGTGGGTGTTGCAGAAGATGGTAGTTCCTTGGCTGCAGGGTCGGCCTCTGGTAGGGGCGGTCGTAAGTCGGTGACGAGCAAGAAAAATGGCAAAACTCGTGATGCAGAGGCCGCAAAGACCCGCAAGCCTCCAGTTTCTGGTAGTCAACGGCCACAGTCATCGGGTTCTCCTTCTTTGGGGTCCTTGACTCACAAGATCAAGTTAAAGACCAACCGTCCTGCTAAGTCCGCACAAGACGAGGATTTTGATGTCATTATGAAGACTGAAGACGGTGACGATGTAGGCAATGATGCTATTACAGTGACTCCCACTCCTGTCCGCCGTATCGTGGCCTTCTCGAGTTCCGCGCAGAAGTCGGCCAAGACCAAGTCCGACGCAGCGGCGGCAGCAGTGGCAGCAAGTGCGAAAGATGCTGCGCAACGATCATCACGATCAATGTCCATTTCTAGTGATTCCTCTCTGTCCTCGCTGTCATCTGTGGAGCTCGAAGAAGACGCCCTGCTCTCTGACGACGACGATCTGGCAATGCACAGTGGTGTTGGCGCAGGCGACGATGGCCAGCCAATGACGAACAAGGATGGCAGGCCGACCAACCAGGGCCCTGCACGCCACAACAACAAATCCAGAGGTAAAGACAAAGACGCCTCGGCCACAAACACTTGTGGTATGAGGGTTACTGGTTCGGGCCATGATTTCGCACCCTCAGAATCTGGATCTGGCCACCAAAACACCGCAAGCAGCAGTAAAACAAAATCAGACTCTGCTGCAACTGCGCCCCATTATCTCCACCAGAGCAATTCTATTGCCTCGTACTTCCGTCGCACTGTTGAGTTGCATCACCAACATCAAGCCAAATCTGATCTCGCTGACTCCGCAGCTACCTCGGCTTCTGCTTCTGCAAGAGCCTCACCAGCTGCGGGTCTCGCCGCGCAGGCTAACAAGGCTGAGAAGGCCAAGTTTGACTCTCTGGACGATTTGCGTCAAGCGTGCGTTCTAGAAACCGCCCAGCGCACCAGCAAGACCGAGAGCTCTGTGCGTGGCCATTTCAAGCTGCCTAGCAGTCTTGAAGAATTTGGCTTCCGCCTGCGTCCATCACCTCCAGCCAAATCGCCTGCTCTCACGATTGCGTCCATAGAAGTCGATGTGGACGCGGTTATGGCTAGAAAGAAGGACCCTTCGCCTGGAACTGACTCGTCACTATCAACTACTTCATCTGTCTCGCTCTTCCATGCAAATGCTACCAGAAGCAGAGCGACGAGAGGCTCGCTGAAGCGACCTCATGATGGTGACGAATCAAACGTCGAGACCACTCCGCCGCGTCAGGTCACAAAGACACCTCCGCGGGCTGTCACTCCTTCGTTGCATCCCTCTAAGAAGCAGCGGACTGGCCCCAGGGTTAAGATGTCTCCCAAAAAGGGGTCCAACTCCTCAACTGCGGGTGTTCCTCGGCCTTCATCCAAAGGTGGATCTGAAGGCGAGATTTCACAAGTACGTTTTCATGCTACCGATGAATTTTGGTGATAATTATCACTTGCTAACATATTGCAGGATAACGATGATTTCTGCTCTGCCTGTGGCGCTAGTGGCGAACTTCTTTGCTGTGACAACTGTGTCAAAGCCTTCCACTTTGGCTGCATTGATACTGCCCCGGATAGGCTTCCGGACCAGTGGTTCTGCTGGGAATGTCGAGTAATAAGAGCGCCGTCGACGTTACCTCTGTCACCAACCATGGGAGCCTTTTCAGTCCTGGGATTCGTCTTAGAGCGGAATAATCCCAAAGCTTTCCGTCTGCCCGCTGACATCCAAAACTACTTTGAGGGTGTTCGTGCTGCGCCAGACGGAACCTACGAAGACGGTCCACCTCCAGCCAAGAAACCTGTGCGCAAGACTGAGGAAACTGTGGATTGGTATAGGTTGCGTGACGGTGATAACGCCATTCTTTGCAACGTGTGCCATGACTCAGCCGACAACATCCGGCCCATCATCCCTTGCAGCAAGTGCAGTCTCTATTGGCATTTGGATTGCTTGGATGAGCCCCTGACTGTTCCGCCCCACCTCAAGACTTGGGTGTGCCCTCTTCATGTGGACGATGATGTGCTGGCCATGATAGTGTCTGGCCCCGCTCACAGTTACCGTAAGGTGAAGAATGCACCTGTCATCACCCCGGCCTTTACTCGTGGGAACCGGAACAACGGTATCATTGAGCTTGAAGATGACCTCGACGAGTATTTCAACGATTTCAAGAAGGCACAAGCTTCCAGGGACTCCGGATGGGCTGACCCTGATACCTACGGCCGCACCTACCGCTTGAAATCTAGCGCTGTTATGAATGACTTCATTGACAGTTTGCGTGTCCCCGAGCGTCCCGCAACCCTCAGAGAAAAAAAGGCCAAGCGTATTTTAGAACAGCGGCGCCGTGCCCAGATAGAGGATCGTTCCCTTGCCGATATGTCTATCGATGAGGTTGAAGCTGCCTTTGTCCTTTCTACCATTCCTTCCTCTAGATCTATCCCCGTTGAAGGGCCCAGGAATGTTCTGGCTACTCCCCAGCTCAAACAATCCAAGCTCTCGAGCACTCGCATTCCCGCGTCCCCAGCTCTCACCCAATCACCCAAAACTGAGCCCGAAACCGATCCCGGTTTACTATCAGGCACTACTTCCCCACAGCGACTTACCGGTCATGATCTATCTAAAGAAGCCGAGGTTATGTCACTTATCAGTCGTCTTTCCGGAACCTCAATTACTCCCGGGGCTCCTCTCACTGACTCTACCCGACAAAGCCTCCGCTCTGCCATGGCCCATATCCAACTTCTCCTCTCAGACGAAGCGCCTACGCCTCCTCTTGACGCTACGAAGTCGTATCCGTCATCGCCTCTTCAGATGACCTTGCAGAATGAACATAAAATTGGAAATCAAATTGGAGATACAGATACCGATACCGACGCCGACGCGGTAATGATAGATTTACCGAATTCGGAGTTGACGGTAGAGGGTGATAAAAATGAACCCAAGACAGTATCGCCGGAGGTCGAGGAAGGGAGGGTTGAGAGTGAGAAGGGAAGGGAGAAGGAGAAAGGGAGGCAGCGGGTGGTCATTGTGGGACAGGAGCTGTGAGTGGTTGGAGATTTTATTTTATTTTCTCTTGTTTCTGCTTCTTTTTATTCTTTTTTTTTCACCCTTTTTGTCCTAGTTTATCATTAGATTGGGTTGGTGATGTAGAAAGATCGTGACACGTCTTGGTATATTGGTGGATATTTGCTGTTGGCTAAGTGAGAATGGTATTTCTCAGCGGAAAGAATCGAAAGCATGGTTATGATCTGAGCGAGTGAGTCTACCGGTTGGTAGGTTAGGTGATCAAGCGTTGATAATATATTTCTATGGAGTTGGCGGTTGTGTGGAATTCATACGTACATAGACAACAATACCAAGAAGACAAGACAGTTCATGCTGGTCATATCAATTATTCCACTCCATTTCGTCCTGATTCAACGTATAGGTTATCATGCAATCATCACCGGTATCATCTGTTCATCCAAACATAATCAAATAAAGAGCGTACAGAAAACGAATATCAAATTTAATGCTCTAATCCTGACCATTCTGCGACAAGAAAACACCATATATACAAACCCGTCATCAAATCAAAACTCCTACAACGAAAAAAGTACAGATACAAACGACAAAAAGAAAAATAAATCACTTCGACCAGCAAAGCCTCTCTACCTCTTCCTACCAATCCTCCTCCTCATCCGACCAGATAAACATCTAGTTCCGGCCCCGTCTTACCAGGTCGCTCCCATTAAATCCGGCACCCATCTGAGGAAGAGTTCCGTTGTACCTACCATATTGTGGCTGACCTTGCTGGAGACTAGGAGGGTAGTTGCCTTGCATGTCGGAATTGCCAGCAAGTCCAGGAGGTCCTTGGCGGTACTGGTCGGTGGGAGGATAGTTGTTATACCCAGTACCCATGTAGTTCATAGGAGTGCCGCGAGGGGGGATGCCTGGTTGGTTCTGGTAGTAGGTGGGAGGCATCTGGGGAGTAGGCAGGTTGGCCTGGGGAACAAAAGCAGTATTGGCAGCTGGAGTGAAGGAAGGAAAGGGGGTAACGCCAGAGTCCGCATCTGGACGAGGCTGGCCATACATATCGCCACCAAAGCCAGGAGTAGGAGCACCAGGACTAGGCTTGCCATTGTAGTACTGAGTGTTGACGGGACCCTTAGGCTGGGCAACACTAGAACCAGTGGAACCGGGGGCGGGAGCCCGGGAGTTAGACCGACGATCAGCGTTGTTGGGATCGCGGACTGAAGAGCTTGATCTAGTGGAAAGGCCGACCTCATCCATAAGGCGCTTGTAACCCTGGTTGGGTTGAGCCTTGATGGCAATAAGGACCGACCTGACGATATCCACAATTTGAGGACGAATAGTATCATCAAAGAATGGGGTGGTCAGTACTTTGAAGATCAGAGTGGCACCGCAGTTGTGATCACTAAGGATGCTCTCGAGAGTCTTCTTCTCAGGTTCGAAGAACATGGCCTTCAGGATGATATCCCTTGCCTCGGGCTCTGATTTTTGGTTGACAACCTTAAGAACCGTCAAGTACGCAACCTTGTGTGTACACAACAGAACAAGATGTTCGGCAATGTAAGGAGCCAACAAACCACGGCGATGAGGAAAGGTGCATGAGTCAAGGTACCAGGTCAACAGAAGAGCACCATTGGCGTTGGTAGCAAGTAAAGCGCTGTGCAAAGCAATAGCGGCAGCCATCATGCGCTGGCCATCTTTGCCACAGGCATAAGCCTCCAGACAAGCACGCATAGCACGGGCACCGTAGCGGCCCTGGGCAATTTCCCACATACGACGAAGCATGGCCTCAAAGATAAAGTCATTGTAAGGAGCGCCAAACTTGAGACAACCCTGAAGAACATAGTTGCCGTACTGGTCCAGGAAGAGAGAGACGGTGTAGGGACGCAGAGCTTCAGCAATGGTTGTCATCTGGACAGGAGTCTTGCAGACATCAATAATCTTCTGAGCAGCCCAGGTACCGTTCTTGTGAACGCCAATCTCGGCAAGGTGAGGGGCAATACGCTCCAACATCATATCGCGAATGTTGTCACTGCAGTGCTCAAACAGTTTCTGAACAACAGTATTGCCTAGATAATCAGAAGACAACTCGACGATCTCGGGCAGCATGTTAACAGCAATAGACTCAATCTCAGATACGGGCATAGACATATTGTCGATGCGCTTGCGGATCTCGCGAAGACGGGGCGCATCATACTGTCTGGTGTGGTTAGTCTCCCGGATTGGAGGAATGTCGATGTACTTGTCATAGGCACATGCCTGAGCAAGGCGCTCATTAAGGCGTGACGGCCCTTCATTCTCATCCCGACGAATGTTTTCGGCAAATTTCAGAGCCATAGACTTGATACGATCGGCAATCTCAACCAGAGGAACTGCAACGGGCATGGCAGGAGTAACGACAATCTTGGAATCCTCAGTAGCAGGCTGCTCACGAAAGGAAGGATTGGGGCTAGGGATCGGAAAAGCACCCTCGTTGGCAGGTGTGTTAGACTGGGAGGGAGGCTTGGCGTAGTTGATACGGATGGGACCAGAACCGGGGAAGATCTCCTTGCCATTCATTTCCCGCCGAGCCGCAGAGGCAGCCTCAGTCGTCTCAAAATTGACGAAACCACAGTTTTTATGAGTCAGAACACGAACTGAAAGAATTGGGCCATAGTTCTTGAACATTTCCGTCAAAGTAGAAGTGGTAGTCGACGTAGGAATGTTACCTAACCACAGAGCGCAGGTAGGCCCCTCAATGAGGCCTTGTTCCTCGGCAGCCATGTTATTACGGCTAGAGGAACGTCCGATAGACATACCGGCAACTGCCTGAGATAGATCATCATAATCATGTTCGCCACCTACTCGAAGTTCGGGGGAAACAAGAGTGGCGGCAAGCGTAGGCTGCTGGCTAACGTAGGTGTTGATAACACGCGCTCCGGGAGTATCAAGCACACCAGCAGTTCTAGCTCTAGGACGGGTCGCAAACATGGGGGCAGAGGCCAAAGCCTGAACCGCAAGATTATGGTTGTTAATAGCAGCGTTAGTGGCTATGATGCGCTCCTGGAGTAAAGCCGCCTGGTTGATCAACATCTGGCGCTGGTCAATCGGATTACCATCTTCGTCATACTGATCAGTCTGGTTGACGGAGTAGGATCTAAATCGATTGCCCCTAGTGTCATCGATATGATCCAGATAAACGGGAGTTGCCAGCGTGGGCTGGGTGGAATCTGCCAAACCAATGTACTCCAAAGTTCTCATGCCTTCAGATTCACTGCCATCCCGGTCCGGGCCATTGGAACCGACACTAGCGATACTGGCGAGGGTAGCCCCACGTTCACGAGTTGATCCCCTAGACCAACCGCTGAAGTTGGAGGGCCCGCCAAAGAGGGGATTTGTGCCGATGGGGAACTGCGGAGCTTGCGGCACCGAACCAGCACGTAGTCTATTCAAAACTGATGATGAAGTGGAATCGGACTCCAGAGTGGGGGATTTGAAAGCCGTATGAGAGGGGCGGTTGTTACCAGGAGCAGCCGAAACAGTTGGCAAGCCAGGCATACCGGTGATACCAGCCGCGCCGGGAGACCATCTCGAGGGCACAGTGCCTGCCCTAGCTCGGCGACCAGACGTTGTTGCGGTCCCAAATGGATCTGGAGGCGGTTGTACCGGCATGTAATCAGAGAAAGAATTACCGGTTGGTGATTCTGGAATTGTGCCCCGTAGAGGGGTAGAGTTTCCACTGGTAGGAGGTCCATTCCAAGGGCTTGAAAGTGCTGAACCTCCACCTTCAAAAAGTTCTCTAGTACTCCTAGTAATTTAATAAATGTTAGTCACATGTGGGCACTCAAGATACAAAGCCCATAGAGCTTTATAGTCGCAGTATTAGAGATTGTTATTGCAATCACGCGTCATGCAAACAATCACATAAGCACTGCCCCCTACCAACTCACAACGTACCGTTTTGGGAGAAGTCTCGCGGACCCTGGGGCCATAGCATTGAGATCTCGATTCGGCGAGACGTTACCCGAACGTGTCAGTGGGGCGGAACCAGGCGGTTGCATGGCAAAAGGTGATCGACTAGAGGTATCATTGGACCCCACATTAGATCCAATACTAGGAGCTGGAGATACCATACGACTACCCGGAGCCTGGCCACCAAGAGCTAGTCTTTGAGAAGACATTATGAGTAATAATGAAAAGTATGATGTAAAAAGAAACTTTTGAGCGGGGTAGTCGAAGGCTAAAGTCTATGGAAATTAGATTGAACAGAACAGAACAGTTTGACCTGTTGAAATTGAATAAGATGTTAGTAAGCTAGTTGATGGCCATGACAGAGAACGAATGCAGTTCAGATGGGGGAGGGGTTTAGAGCTTCATACAATGAGTTAGTGAGGTAGGTTATTCGCTACGGTATTATGCTTTATACAATAAATTTTAAAACTAGAGCGAATATGACAAGATCGGGCCGTATATGTTGGGTCTGGAGGTAATGCAGTCTAATGAGATCGTTGTTTGTGATGATGTTCGATGCAGATAATCAGGACAGTCGTGATCAAGATCAAAAGTGTAGGTAAGATCGATGATATATGCGGGGATCGTGAAAGGTGATGTGAAAAAAATAAGAAAAAAGAAAACGACCGAATTGTTGTTCAAATATTCACCGACATTATCATTAATGGGCATATAGACTGATCCGAGATATTCTTCGAAGAGATAGCTTCAAGAATCAAAGAGATGATGTAGAAAAGTGAAGACAATGATTCAGAAATATTTGTCGAAGACGGCGTCGAGCTATTTAAGTAGATGAGGCAATCGGTCCACACGGGCTAGGACGGGAGAGAAGTGGAAACCAAGTCCAGGTTGATCGGCCAGCCGAGTATGAGATGTGCCAAACAGGTCAGGGATATCGGGACGCCTCAAAAGGTCTCAGGACGAAGTGTGAGGCCGAAAGAGAGCTCGAGTAGATTTGAGAGAAGAGAAGAGGAGGAGGGTAATGGTGGGGAAACGGAGAGCCAAGCCAACGAGGCTGAGTGGAGTGGGTGAATTGATAACAGATAGCCACGTTGTAGGGCCTGTGGGCAAGTAAGTTCAGTGCTCTTTTTTGAGGGATCCTCTCGCTAAATAATATGATCTATGATTGAACTAGACCTGAAAATATGATGATGTGATTGAATCACAATAATAGTTATACATAAGGCAAAAAGTCAACCTGGCTCAAGGTAGCTTAAAGCAGATGATGAAAAGTTGACATTTGGCACAGGCTGAGAGCCCCGAAAACGTAGAGGCGTGAGAGGTGTGAGGGGTTTCCAGCAATTGCCCTCGTTAACGCAGGCAGTCTACTGCTTCTCCACCGTTAGCAGCAACCACATATGTAACTGACTATTTGAGTAATTCCCAGATAAACAGATTAATCAGCTCCGTGACCCACCACTAACATAGTAAAAATCATGAACATCTTCACTTGTAGACTACTACAATTGCATTCTTCACATTCAACCATCGTGAGTGACACAGCTTCAATGCTTCTCCAGGTCCACATCACGATATATCACTTTATTATGCAGCAATCAATTGGGTCGATGCGCACCTTTCCGTTAGAATTCCTGCAGGCGTTCATTCTGATGCAAGCAGGGGCCAATCAACTCATGGCGTTCCCGGTCCCTTAACGGCGATGTAGAGCCCATATCAATCCAATGTTGCAGTGAAGCCTCCAATCAAAGAATCAATCAAGCAAATACTTTACTTTCCTCAAAGCCGGCTGTAACGATACCCTCGCCAAAAAATGGCAAACGTCAACTCAAGGGAACTGCTGGGACACCAAGAGCTTCCTGTTCGCAGGGATATGCCTCTATATTTAAAAGCAGTATCATAGCTTTTCACGGGTCCTGGATGAACACTTACTATGTCCGTGAAGCGAGTCTTGTTGTTTGATCTCCACACTCATTGATGCTGGAGTGTACCTTTTTTTCCCTCTATATATGATTGAGTAAATGGCCTTAATGCCTACAATCTCCACTACATTTTTGGTAGGTAAGCTTATGTAAGTGTAGCAACAGCCACCAATTAGTGCCTGGAAACATATATTCATGATATTGGAGTACATTCTCTGCTTCTCTGTCTGTTTCAAAGTTATCCCTTTTTCCTCATCGCTCAGCATGGTGTTGGGTCATCCATGCCTGGTATGCTAGTTGCTTCCACGTAAGCTGTGGTCCATGCAGAACCTCAGACACCCGTCACAAACGAATCAAGCTGTTCAGAAACTTTATATCCATCACGGTAAATGTCATTCTAGCCGCTATTACGCACCTCACACTTGATAGCGAACATTGAGTCAAGATATTAGTAGCAGAAGTCGTGCTCATCCATCCGGAGCCTCTTGACTCGGTCTGACATCTAACTCAGGAAGTACCGAAAACAAAAATACCGGATTCGGAATAGGGTTGTCCGAATCAATCCGGGGTCGGGGTTGATGGAAACTGGGACAAATTGAAATTAACACCGAATTCTCATCCCAGTACCTGAATTGGCATTTGTAGCATTATGATACTGAATTGTTCGTTGCATTCAGAGATTGTGTGTACAACAAAATCTTACTCATCAGTTTCGATACCCGATGAACATCAGATGCTTTCTCCATCGCGACTGGCGCTTGTTACTGACTTAGGCCCGTGAGGTAACCTTCCAAGCTGCCTCAAGATAGCAAACATCTTGTATAAACTTATTGATTGATCATCACTTCAGTTGAACACTATGCATGAAGTTTACTGACAGCTAGCCTGAGATATCTTAAATCTATCGACTCAGACGACTGGCTTCAGAAATCATCAACTCCAAAGACATCGGAGTTTTAAAGGTTAAAACTTAACAGTTAACCCTTTAATAATTGCGGACTAACACCAGCCGAGGTCAAGACAAGCTTACTTTCCGCATACGTAATATTGACGATCGATTCAACTCTCTCCAGCTCTAGCATACAGACAACTCTCGTTAGCAGACTTGCGGTTACACATATAGCCGTCCATGTTATTATCATACTATCATATACACACGCCATTCACCCACCCACGTCGTTTATAATCCATGCAAGGCATTCCCAATTTACCCACAGACAAAACCAAACCATCGGCACAACTTCTATTTTCGTTCCATTTATATATATATAGTCAGCATAACAAGTTTGGACTTGACTAACCCTCCCCTACCTACATGTAGCACCGCCATCCAAGCCCACCGACCGTGACGACAATCACTAATTCATCTTCAGTTGTTTATTTGCTATTTATATCTTAGTAGTATCACATTCATTCAAAAGTCAAAAGTTCCAAGCAAGATCTTTTGTTCCCTTTTACAAACTTTGCCAGTGGCTAATGATATTTTCAAAAAGCCATAAAGTCTACATAAACCTTTTGTATGATCATCATACTGAAAAGGCACAATTTTCAATGAACCAACCACATCTTCTAAATCTGTTCAAACGTGTTCAATAGCTTGATCCTTTACAGATGGTCCGATGATCAGGGTCCAAAGTATGAGGTATAAGGGTTCAATCAGCATACCCAACCTTACTGAAATTTATCCGTCACTTACATTAGATTCTTCATTTGGCATATTCTTAATACTATCATCCATATTGACTAGAGAAGCATAGGATGAACATTAAAGATTATATTTACACTAAGGATTAAATCACTCCGTCAACCCTCTCATATCTGAGAGCTAGTCGCCAGATTAATTTACATCCTACAGATTTTTATAACTGATACCAGACCTAAATCTTTATCTAAACCGCATGCTTGATATCATCATTCGTCACAAGAAAAAACAAAGCCAACCCACCTAATGCCATACCATAAACATATCGAAGTAAACAAGAAGATCGGTAAGTACATCCATGAGATAGATCGAGGTGATGTGTTACTGATCATGGGAAAAGTCACCAAGAACAGCACTCCCGTGTCAAACCTTGGCACCTTCAATGATTTTTTTTGCTTCAAAAAAAAGCCGGCTTAAAGAACTGTTTGAGGCTGAAAAAGAAGAAATGTTTATTCTTATCCTGAATTCCCAGAGCTTTTTTTACGTTGAAATTTTATTTGAAATTCCCTAGATTGCTATTTTCTTTTTGCGACCACGGCCCTTCTTTTTCGGTTCTGCCTCCTCCTCGGAATCAGTAGCTTCATGTTTGAGAGCGCGGCCAGCTCTGGTAGGCTTCTCTTCAATATCAACCTTGGCGCTGATGTCACGCAGGAAATCCCACTGATCGTCAGTCTCAATGACTTGCTTCATCATAGCAGTGGTGATGCGTTTTTGGTTGCGTTCACGAGCAATAGTGGCAGACTTAGTGACTAATGCAATCATGAAAAGCTCAAGAGCCTTACCGACTGCGATGGGGGCTTGCTGTGCCACTTTACCGACCTCTTCATCAGCTTGCATGATGCGCTTGATTCGAGCTGTAGGGAACTTGGTCTTCACAGGTGAAGGCACAATGGGAGCAGTGGACATCTCTACATCTTGCTGAGCAGGCTCATCAGCATGCTCTATATACTCATCCTTGATACCTTCATCTTTGATATCAGGTCCAGAAGCATTGGCTTCGGCGGCGATAGCTTCGGCAGCAGCGGCGGCGGCTCTACGGCGTGCCATGTCAGCTTCAGGAAGATTTGAGGGAATAGTTTTGGGCGAGGGCTCAGCTTCCTCCTGCTTCACAGGATTGGGTAATGGCAGAGATAATTTCCGAGATTGATCCAATTGGGACCGCTCGGGCGACCTATTAGCCTCAGGCGCCAGAGACACAGAATTGAACTGGAGTGGGGCAGGCGGAGACGCAAGTTTGGAGGACGAAGGTGATGAAGGCCGAGCTTGATATGTTAGATCTTGACGAGGATGCGACTGCGGTTCGACTGGCTGCTTATAGGCACTGTGCTGCAGGTCCTTGGAACTCTGAAGCGACGGAGGTTGAGAGTAGGACGAAGACTGCGGCAGATGCAGCTGTGACGGGGGTTGACCAGGGTCGTAGTTCTGCGGCTGCGGTGGGCGTTGACGTTGTGCGTCTTCAGATTTCGGGTCAAAAGACGATGTGCTGGTGGGGCTAAACGACGAGGCCGGGAATGAAGTTTGGTGCGAAGGGGCGCTGTAAGGAACCCTAGAGTGGGCCAATGGGGGCGGGGGCGACGTGTGATGGTATGGGTGGTGCTGCAATTGTTGCGACTGCGAGTGGGGGGGATATTGGTGAGAAGAAGCACTCTGTTGATGTTGGTGGCCACGCGATGGCAGATAGTTTGAGCTATGTTGTGGCAAGGGAGCAGTATATTGGTTCTGCTGGTGATGTGGTGAAGGTTGGGGTTGTGAAGATCGTTGTTGACTGTATGGCGATTCGTGGTAGGGGGGAGCAGCTGCATTATTATACGTAGCAGAATTTTGTGAGTGATGCGGAGCAAAGTTTGGAGGGTGCTGGGCATAGGGGCTAGCACTGGTCGTAGTGGGCGTAGAGCCTGATGGTCCACTGTAGGTGGGGCCACTTGGGTGAGAATAGGCGCCTGAAGGGTGGGGTGATTTGGTGGTTACAGGCATTGACTGTTGCGAGTATAGGGGAGCTGACAAGGAATGAGAACGCGAGTGCTGGCCATTTTGATTGTGCCCATTGTTCTGGTAATAAGAGTGCTGTTGGTGTGGTTGCGCGGAAGGGTATTGTTGATAGGGCGGCGATTGATACTGCAGTGCATTCTGGCTATAAGGATGGCTCTGCGATGACGGGCATCCAGAGGGATTGTACTGCTGGGGATACGAGGGAGATTGCGGATAATTCGGCTGTTGGTGGGGGTAGGGATAGCCTCCGTGTGGCTGTTGATACAGCGCCGGTTGGTACGCCGGCCGATCGCGGCTCGGATCATACTGGGAAGACCACAGCGAGTGATCGTTGTTGGGGGCGGACATCATAAGATGACGACTTGCGTGCAGTTTTATGTGGCGAATGAGAAAATGAGTGGAGAAGCGCTGAGCAAAACTACGATTATGTGTTAGTGAGCTTGTGCAGCATACTTTGTAGCTATGAGACGAGCTTAAACACCAAAATTACAGAGTAATACATGACGTCACGACACACAAACAGACAAATACACACACATATGCGCGATGCAAGCGAATAGAAAGAACAGTAGCCATTGCAGCTGACTATTCAGTCCCAAAAAGGGGAAGACAGCTTGAATGAGTGATTGTGTGGTGCAACAGCAGTCATGACGGGGGGAGACAATACTAAAAGGTGCACTGTTACATGGTGACACATATTTTACAATACCAACTGTAAATAGTTGATGCAGTAAAAGTCAACCATAAAAAGGTGCTCGTCGCATGAATCCAGGTAACATGAGGTGTCAAGCCTGAATAATGCAAAATTCCATTAACACTACCCAATTATCCGGAAGTGGTATGGATAATGGATGCACCAAGATGGCCTGATATAGGGTTGATAAATAGAAATCATGGGAATTCAACAACTTACAGGATAATGATGAATGCAAGAAAAAATGGTAATACCTAAAGGTGTTACTCGTCAAAAGGGCCTCAGTCGACCAACGAGAAATGAGCTAAAATCAGATGTCTTTTGACAATAAGGACGATGTGACGAGGCGTGAGAGAAGAACGAGAGAGGAGGGCCTGGAGAATGCAGACTTCAGGCGAGGGGGAGGTTCTAGTAGTCTTTTATGATCGAAATTCCCGGGATCCAAGGTGGGAAGGCGCTGATGGAAAGCCTGAGCCCAACTCGAGGGCAGGAAGAGCGAAAAAAAAAGAAACGAGATAAAAGTTTAAGTTTTTCCCCAATTAGTGCGATTTTCAGCGGTAGCGTAGACTATTGCTCCACCATAACTGTGCATTTTATTGATTAATATTACCAGATTGGAAAATACTACTTTTTCTTTTTATCCTGTTTTTACCGCCTTCCACTTCTCTCGACACAAGCGCACGGAGTCTGGGCCTCCGGACACGAACATCATGGTCTATCAATTTAATATGAATTTTGCGAGCTGGGCCTCAACTTGACATAGCAACCTTGAAAAAAAAAATGGTAGACTCGTTCTTTGATTCCATCAAACACAACCAACATATCAAAATAACCACCTATGACATCGCAGTAAGCGAACTTGCCATTCCACTCGGTTCAAAGTAGGTCATCTTCATCACGATTTAGTTACAAAAAGCCTAGTGTCAAGAACAAACATCACTACTTCTAGGCCCTCGTTGTGTAATCATATCCTTCAATCACCTGCATCCACCACATTATATGTATTTAATCTTCTTCTTCACCCTCAAACCATCGTGACAATCCAACAATCACTGTATTCTATTGCTTTCCACCTTATCACCTGGGCCTAGCAGTCTGCACTTCTCCTGCACCTTTCCTGCATTCACATGCACATCTCCCCTCTTCCCATTCATCCACCAGCCAACCTTCTCAGGAATGAAAGAGAAAGAAAGCCAATTGTAAAAAAAAAAAAAAAAAAAAAGACTCGACAATGTAACCTGTTGCCTGTTTTCTAGTGTCGTCCCCTTCATTTCCAACCATCCAGAACAGAATCTTGAAACCTGGTAAATAGCAACATTTGTCTTTTTATTCCTTCCTACTTATCATGTAGAGAAGCCCCTCCAGCTTGCCATTGGTAAAAAGTGGGTCAACGCGTCGCGCATATGCATCCATCCAACGCCCGTAGTTTATATCATCATTCAACATCTTTCCTTCCCTATACAACAAACTATGGGATTATGCATAATAGATATCGAACTTTGATTTTCATGTATATTGGTGCGTGTGTTTTTACTATATTTGCTTCATTCTTATGCTTCCGAACAGACCAAGCAGTTTCTGTTAATCTGCACCAAAAAAAATCATGTATTGTGAACAACGATAAACTTATACATCTATGATGCCAAATTCAACCGAATATTGATAAACCTATATAATGCTAGAAATCATGGGTGATGACAGAGCAAACCTGAGAGTCAAAGGCCGTGACATTAGAACCCGCATTGGTGCTAACCGATTGCTGGGTTCAGATAGCACACTTGCCAAGTCTCGTTGATGGTTGAAACTTGATCTTATCTGACATGATTGTTCTCTTCTTTGTCACTGTATCCTTGCTACTATTGGATGAGGCAGTCTGACTTCCTCCACCATTTGTCTTGTTTTTGTTCCTGTTACGCTTCAGTGAGAAGTGTCGATATTCGTGGTTGTGATGGTCCTTGTCACTTGATTCACAGATATGGCCGGCAATGTCACCAGTGAGCACAGTGCTGGACTCTGTTTGGCCATCTTAGGATGAACCTGTCGAGACTTGACGTTCATCTTCGGCTGCTGTTTCTGGCATCTTCTCATGGGACACTACACACTTGCCGTATTCAGTGGGCCATTTGCTCTATCTGGATTTCTTGGAAACAATGGGCTCGCTTCCTGTCGGGAGGATTGATTTCTTGATAGTGTCGGTGATCAGAGCTAAATCATCTAAACGTTCTGGCAAGGCCCTAATGAAAAATGACAACGCTGGCCAATTATGGATGCCACCAGTTCGGTGAATCATAGTGACATGATTACCGCGATTCCGGAGGTTTCCCACCCAGGAGCGGATGTCATCGGCAAGAACTTCTTCATCCCCGAGCCAAACAATATAACCATGTTTCGGCTTGACTATACTCGAATCAGTAGCGTTGAGGACTTGGGTAGACGGAGCGTTACTTGGACTGGAGCGTGTCTCATTAGTATCCGGGGCTGACTCTCTGGCCAGCTCATGGAGTTTATTTGGCGTAAGATAGTCACTGCCTGTCAGGTGATGTTTATCTGAGATCAGCGATAACCAAGGGGATATAAGAAGTACTTGACCGGGAACTTGGCCTTTCCAGTCTAAGAGATCGCCAACCATCTGTAATCTGCGATCATCAACTGGATTCATGGGCTTCACATCAGAGACGTTCAATGACAAGTTGTCTTGGCAGTAGTCCTCGGATCCTAGAGCAGTCATCAAAGACATGGCCAGAAAAGCACCTGACCCATCGGCCGCCACACATATCTTGGACTCGTCTCTAGCCATACTGGTAGCATACTGGTATCCCTGGAGAACTTGACGAATCTGTGTAGGACGTTTGGCTTCAGGTGTCAATGTATAGTCAATGGCAAAAATAGATGGATTTTGGTATCCTGTCGCTTCGAGCTTTAGGAACCACGCTGCGAGCCACTCGAGGTAAAAGGCAGCTGATCCATAAACAAAACCACCTCCTATAAATATTTGTCAGTCTATAGAATGATAGGGGATGACGAGAAACCGGAGAATGGTCAAGATCAGACGCACCGTGGATATAGTAGATGACTATGTCGCTGGGTTTGTTGTTTTCACGCTTGATCCAGATACCAGTGTGTTTATCCTACAACATAGTTAGATCTTTGTTCTGTAATGTGCCGTGAAGTGTAGCAACCTACTCTGTAGTCATAAAAGACCAGGACGGCAACTCTCAAGTCCCTGGTGATTGGAGAACGCTATTTCTTCCAGAGCCAATAGGAGGCCGAAACATTATTGCTGATGAAGACGCGAATGACATCTGAGGGGAGATTATGAAGACTCCAGCGGATACTCCGAACCATCAAGACTTCGTACCAAGAATGAGACTCGGCGAATACATCACGGGAATCCGAAATGATGAGGTCATCGGGGTATCTACGAGAGTGGCGAACAGCAGATGGGCAAGGTTCATCGTAAACGACACTTTGTACAAGGTAAATTACTAGACAAAAATTGATGGTATTAGCTTAGTGCCTGCATATTCGTGATTGCGCAGAACTTACCTAGTGACGGCATACTACCACCTACTTCGACCATGGCTCGGGACAGTCCCAGTTGGTATATCAGTTGTTGGACAACGACGAATAAGTAGACGATGGTGTCAAGCAGCGACACCAGGATGACCTGGAATCTTGGATTGAACCATGCAATGTCACGGACATTAGGAATTGAAGATGGCATGATCAAAATCTTGATTAGGAGTGTAGTCAATACAATCACAAGTATCACAGAGGTCGATCGAGTAGTCTAGAATAGAGTTGTGTAGGAAGTATGACAGGTTCGTAGTACTATGGTAAAAAGCAAGTTCCTCTTAATACATAGCAAAGGATAACGGTTTACGTCTTGTGGTGAGAACTTTGATATAAGGTAAGAGCTCTACGATGCTCAAATATCAACAAGTAGGAGCATCTTGTGGGCCCTACCAACAATATCTATATGAGCTATTATACTCATCCTGACTTCCACATACGACCATAGCCTGTGGAAAATACGGGGTCACGTCTGCTCCCCCATAGTCAAGTCACAGAGCACCGGATTAGTACTACAGTGGGTCCCCACGTGGGAATATACGGTATTTCATGTTTACTTTTCTTCCCTTTTCCTTGACCCTCCTTGAAGGGAGGGTTGGTGTATTTTGCTCGACTTGGAAGATTACTTTTACAATACCTTTCTGGTTGAATTTTGGTGCAACTACTCAAGGTAGTACAAACGGAGCTTCAAATTATGTAAGCTTGTTGTAGCTAGGGTTAAGTTGTTTCCATTAGTATCAGTGTCTTGTTGGCGACCTCCAACTTGCCGTTGCCATAGTTGACCCATGTGTTCTGATGCAGTTCTTCGGGACCAACTGAATTAACCTGTAATCTCCCATCATCATGAGGGATAGATACATTTATGATGTCTATCACTTCATACTCTGATGCTACACTGTTCTTGTTACCTCCTTCCCCTAAAGTTCCACTATTCTAGGAACCATTTTCTCATGGTGTCTACTCTGTAGTATCCTAGACTTGGTGATTCTAGGCTCATGACTGACCGGTCGCCTCCAAAGTACGGTATCCATAATTCCAGCACCGCCCGAGGCGAGAAGTCGCATAGTCGCATATTTGATACTGAAGCTTATGCAAATGGTATTTCAGGGCTGCAAGCCCAGGCCTGTAATCTTCTTATCTGATACATATGTGTACTTGAAAAGGCGAGTGACGTGAATTGATAGTGAAACTGGAGAACCGGCTGAGAGATAGAGGCAAAGGTCGCAGTATTAGTCGGGCAACTATAAAAAGCCACATCCGCCAGTTTTAGATATACCATAGAAAACAGCATTAATCTTCAATTCTATCCCACGTGAAAAAAGTCATCCTCACCATATCATGATCTCAGTATATCCGTTACATTTTAACGGTCAGATCTTATCATACATATAAACATAATACTAATTATGGAACCATCATACCCTACACATCAGTATGAACAAAACTCTCCAATTCAGGCTCGGCGACCTGACCATGTCTCTGATCTGGCATATGATCTAGCGATTGCTACTGCCGTATCTAGAGACAGAGCAATAGTCAGAGATGCCAATGGTGCCATGTTCTGGGTACAACGGCTCTCTGAGCCCGAGTCAACGTTGTCTTCATCCGTTTCATACTCTCCATCAACCCCACAAGATATTCCTTGCCAACCAACACACAAACGAGTGTCAGGGCCTTCTGAACCCTACAGTCCGATCGCAAATGCTACCTATAATATGACATCATTGCCTACAGTTCATCAACGAAGGGAATTTCCACCACAGATATCGCAGAACAGTCTACTTAGTGGGCGACAACAAGCCGTACATCGGCCAAATGATCCTCGGGTGGGTTCGAGATCGGCGTCTCATGCGGAATATGGATATGAATTTAATCTGGATCTTGCTCCAATAAGGTCTTATTCGCAATCCTCGGGATCAGCATCATCTGGCACCAGTCAATATGAACAAATTGCCCCAGATCAGTATGGACATAAGCCTAATCCAGTCGAATCACTTGTGCCATATCAGGAATCCTCAGACCAGAAATACTTTGGCGTCTACCCAACAGCGGCACAGATTCAACCACGACAACCCTATAGCAATAATCAATTTCAACCGGACCCTCCACTACAGCACCAGCCATCACACACATATGAACAATCCGCACCAACTCTGTCATACGTCCTCGATCAGCCAGGACTTGAACCCACGCCAACTGATCAGTGGCAAAGGCAACGGCCGAGTTACTCAGCCGAGCGGCATCCCTCACCAGTTGTTCAACATGATCCTGAGGCAAGCTTCCCCGGAGGACCATCCTTAAGCTCTTCAGTGCCGCACACCTTTAGCGCAGCCCAACTGGACACAGCTCAATACCCTATAGTGGTTGAAGATAGAAATCATTCAATGTCCTCCGGATCACCCAGCGTCAGAGACACCGTTGCTCCGGGCGAGAAACTAATCTACGAATCTATGCAACAAAACCTGATGGTCACAAATATACCGGGAGTAAATTTCCAAGAAGCAAATCTGCGAGTGTTCCAGAACGAGATGCAGAAAGAGATTCGAGTCTTTACGCAAATGGGTCCACATACCGAGTCACACACGATGCCCGAGATCAAAGCCCGCCTAGTCCCAGATTACGCGTACTCGACAACCGGAACAAATATTATTTCCATATACGACAACGGCGATTACAACACAACAAAAAATCGTACATTAGCAGTTAGAGACCCACTAACCGTTGTCCCGCCGCCACTTTGGCTACTTAAATTCCCATCAACCGAGCAGTTGCTTGGCTTTCAATCCCGGATAACCGGCGAAGAAGTCGTCCTCGATATCTCGTCTATCCGCTCATTCAGGATACACCGCCGAGGATCGCACGACCGGGAGACATTTAGCGGTGGGATCAGGGTCCAGATGTGGCATGAGAGCAGATCGGGGCGACGAACGGCTACGTCTGGCGCTTCCATCTTTAGCAATGGTACTATGTTGTCGGCGCCGTTGAAGGAGAAAACAACTCTACAGTCTGCAAAGCTGATGGTATATCTCGGTCGCACTGAGTCCTATTACATGTCCTACAGTGAGCTTATTATAAGATGCACAAAACTACTGGTTGTCGCAAGGCTGACTCAATCTTTTCGTCTCCAGTTACCGATGATATCGAGCTTGTCCACAATTCCCGAGATCCCTGTATCCTTAAATTAAGACCCAGAAACTACGACCTCATACATTTGACTCGATCTCGCTCTGGAGTCCCAGGGAGAATCGAAGAGCGATCGGGTGGCCGATCAGCCAGTTTAAAAGTACTCGGCCATGATATCAATCCCGACGAACAAGACAGCTTCCCCGGTTTTAAATCCCTAACGTTGGAATTTGAGAACGAATTAAGTAAGCCATTAGAGTCCAATAAGTGCCGGTGACATGCAGTAACGTGGTACACATTACATAATATATACTAACGATTACTTTTTTTGTCGCGTTCTTTTTAGATCAAATGACTTTTGCGGCAAGATGGGAGGAATTACTTAGGGCGAGACGGTCACAGAGGCAGGAATTGGGGAGGATACAAGAGGAGATGTCTAGAGAGGGACTTAATGCCCGAGACGCCATGAGAATTAGAATTTAGATCAAGACACTTAATGATGCACTCCAGAAAACAATATTCAATAAATATTCCTATTTAAGCATTGCCAGATAAGCTTATATTCAGTACAAGGGTCTCTGGTTCTTCCCATCCAGGCTCATCGTGAATGTTGTAACTTTGAACACTAACTCGGGAATCTTGATATATTGCAACTCCGGAATGAACAATCCAAACTTTCCAACTCAGCCGTCGGCTTTCATAAAAAGAGCGCAGCCCGAACTTTCAGGAAGCCTCATAAATATAAATTCTCCATAGGCCACCTCAACGTCTCAGATAGCGCTACCCCATACCACTTCTCACTTCACAGTACTTTGTTGGAGCACAACCAGAAACACCCGTCAATTGAAGGCAAACAACCAACCTATGTCAGTGCCAAGGCAGGAAACCAGAATCACATGTCTCAAAGCTTTTCATACACTATCAAGGGTATTGGCTGGTTGTGCTTGTTTCGGGAAATTACACACGTATGCCGGGCGTCCGTAGTGGCACATGGGCCGGAGTTTTCAGTGGCCCGTTTTTGCAGTGGAGAGAAAAGCAAGCTTCAGATTTTCAAAGTTGAAAGAGACTGCAAAGGTGCTTGTATGCTCAGATACTCGGTTGGGCCATATCATGAAGCTATATATACACAAAGAAATACTTGAGTAGTGTGAGGCCAAACAATATTCAAAGAGACTTCCTGTTCGCTTAACAGGGATCTATAAAAAGGTTATGGGGTTTACAGAACTGGGTTTATGAGAGCCGTGGTCTTGTCACAATGTGATGTCATCAAGATATCCCATACATATAGATTGCAAGGACTAACATGGGGTACAAACCTCATAATAATGAGCTAACTATGAGCTTGCTGAGTCATGTCTCATTTTCAATGTTGAAGTGACTGTCTTGGCATTTCGTAGCAGGTGCGCTGCAGGACGCCCAGTTTGTGTACAGTTTATGTAGTGCGTAGTAGGTAAGCATGTAAGTTGAAAGTCTAAACGGAGGGTACATGTAAACTCACTACTACGAGATCTGATTATGGAAACCTCCAGCAAATCGGATCCGGATACTGTTTTCATCAATGATGGCATGAATATAAGATGGATGGATTAAACCGGTCAGTGCCCAATATCTTGTGTCATGATCGGACGCTTTCAGTTCGTGTAGTGTAACTTGGGAAGCCCCCACTGATGAGTTTACTTGAGTTATACATGCCATGGCTGTATGGAATAGTTCTCAAGACACAAAGATTTATCTCGTCATCTTCATCTCTTCAATATGAGCCAAGTGACAGTTGCCTCATTCCTTTGCCTTGTCTCTACTGAGCCCGTCATCTGGACTCGTCACAACCATTATGGATAGCCGTGAGCTTTTAGATGGGGCTTCTAAATCCTGACTTGCATCTGCAACATAGCCCGTTTTCTATGGCTTCACAGCATCCGTCACTCACCGTGATGCTATGACATTTTCCCGGCTACTTCCTTGTATGTATGCCTTTGATAGGAAGTGTAATTAGATAGGCATCATTATATATGTTAGTGTTCTTCGTCTTATCAGACATTTGGGGTCACTGGAGCCTGGCTAATAATATCGAGTAATGTCGACCTGTAGATCCCTTCCTGTATAGACCAGCTTGTACTTTGCATATTATATATAAGGACTATAGTATATGTCCACCTGGCCTCTCAGTATTGTTCTCCTAATATCTACTTCTCTTTTACATTTGATACTGTTTTGCTCAAAACTTGTGATTTCATAGCTACAAATAGAAAATATTTTATTAAATTGAAACATCACCATCGACGCTTAGCGGATCATCATGCAACCATGAACGACCCAGTAGTATATACAAAGCCCATCGAGTTTGCCCCAGAGGGCGATGTCAACTGCTACCGGCCTGTGCCTGTGGGTATAGAGATCACCCGCAACTCGGATGACGACTATGATGAATTCATCATTCCGGAAGGTATATTATACATCGATCTTGTCGAAGTCTAGTGACTAACAAACCCCAGATCGCAAGCTTGGCGTCATGTCCACCACTCTTCTCATCATCAATCGAATGGTAGGAACTGGTATCTTTAGCACACCAGCTGCCGTGATCCGAGGGACAAACAGTGTCGGGGCTGCACTATTGTTCTGGGTTCTAGGAGGTATCATGACACTGGCAGGTCTCTTTGTCTATCTTGAATTTGGCACTGCGTTACCGCGCTCAGGTGGTGAAAAAGTCTATGTATGTGGCTTCTTTAAACAACATAAGATTTGACTTGACTCACCTCATCATCTTTTACAAACAGCTCGAGCGAGTCTATCGGAAACCTGCCTATCTCGCTACCTGTATCTTTGCCGTGCAGTTTGTACTGTTCGCCGTATCGACCGCCAATTCAATCAGCTTCAGTAGCTACATTCTCTTTGCTGCCACTTCTGATGACAAAGTTGGAACATGGATAAACCGCGGCATCGCCGTTGCTGTAATTACTGGTGGGGCTTGTCTTCACCGATCCTCACCACTTGCTACAAACATCTCCTCTAACTTTTCAATAGGTGTCTGTCTAATCCATGCCTTTTTGCCTCGTATGGGTATATATATCAGCAATATCCTCGGTGCTTTCAAACTCATCCTTCTCTTACTTGTCATCTGCTCCGGATTTGCTGCGCTCGCAGGTCGCCGAAAGGTTGACGACCCGCACAACTTTAGTTCTTTTGATGGTGGAACTTCGGCCGCTCAAGAGGCCTTGAGCGACAGTGCTACTGCAGCCGGTTATGCCACGGCGTTGCTGCAGGTTTTGTACGCCTACAGTGGATGGGAGAACGCTAACTATGTCTTGACCGAAGTCAAAAAACCGGAACTGACACTTAAGATAGCCGCGCCAGTCGCTGCCATCACAGTCATGGCCTGTTATGTGTTGGCTAACATTGCCTATGTGAGTTTTATCTGGTGGTATGTCCTAGCAATGAAGCTAACCTCAGTTCTGTTCAGTTCTCCGTTTTTGAGAAAGGTGAAATGGCCCATCTCAATGTCACTCTAGCTGCCAAGTTCTTTGAGGCTGTCTTTGGACACAACTCTTTCAGTTCCAAAGTAATGCCAATCTTTGTGGCCATGTCGGCCATGGGTAATCTGTTTGCCCAGTCATTCGCAATGCCTCGTGGTACGTCTTCTCAGTCTTTCTCAATTAAGGTACAATTCTAACCATAAAATTACCATAGTCAAACAAGAGCTTGCAAAGCAAGGTATCTTACCATTCTCCCGGTTCTGGTCGAGCGACTGGCCTGCTCAAGCTCCGTCAACTTCGATTATGTTGCATTGGCTCTTCTCGGTCATCTTTATCTTGGGCTCCTCAACATCAGATACCTATACGTTTGTCACCAACATCTTCATTTATACTGGAAACTGGATCAAAGGTAAGTTGATCTCACCTAGCATCTGTAGTCGCAAGATGTTGACGAACTTCTCTTTATAGTCTTGTTAGCCATCGGACTCCTTTATCTTACTTGGCAGTCCAGCGAAAATTGGGCAGCCTCTCGAACAACTTTCAAGAATTATCCGCCAGTCACCATGTTCTATGTTTTAACTCTTGGTTTCACTCTTGCTGTGCCGTTTGTGCCGAACCACGATCTAGCCCATATTCCCTACTGGGTTGTCCCAACCCTAGGTACCAGTCTCTTATTTATCGGAAGTGTATACTGGCTGATATGGGCAAAATTCTTGCCTATGTTCGGCTTCCATGTTCAGCATGATATTATTGTTTTGCAAGATGGTAGTGAACGAGTCCGATACCATGTAAGTCAACGTCAATATCAAGTCTTGTCACGTGATAGTCCATCAGGGTAACTAACTGTTTGTGTCTGTATAGCATTCTCGACCCCGTGTGCCGAGACAGCCTCATGTAATTCTGGGAAGGAAAGGTACATCTTCGTGAGACTCTATCAAGGTACATAATATAATTTTGCTTGCTTCTATGATAACTTTCCGTTATTCTATAAGTCTATTCGTGATGTTTTTTGAGTATATGTTAGGATTAAAATCGGGGTTGCCTAACATGGTATCCAGATTGCCGGCTGGGGTTTGAGGGTTGTTTGAATCCGCGAACTATCCGTCGCAGAATCCGATTGCACATAAATGCGCTAAAGATCGCCCCCTTGTATATGGAAGCCGAGCAAGTTGCCGTTCGTATTTTGTTTCTGGTTTCAAGATTCCAGGATCATCTCAGTGGTCCAGTGGTTTTTGAACGGAAGTTGCGGTTTTTTAACTTTTTTTATGTGGTGCTCTAGGAAATTCTTGAACAAATCTATGTTGATACTTGGTAATTTCCTGTTACTGTCGGTGAACACTAGTGTTTTTGCAGAATGCAAGAGTATACACAGGATGATCATCAGGGATTAAAAATGACTCCGGAATTTCATCGTGAATTACAGTTTTCGTCTATATCCATCCCCACAAGCAGCTTCCCATTATATACGATTTCGTCAAGTTGCAATTTACTGACATCGATATATAAATATCAACTCGCAAACTGTTCCCTATGAATCACATTGAAACGGGATCCACTTAATCCAGTTATATTCCTGCGCGACCTGAACTATAGCTTTTGCATCCTTCACGATTCAGGAGCTATTTGACATCTCTAACTTCCAAGCTTCTCGAAGACACACACCATCGCACATTGGATCGGAGATAAATAGTTCAATCAAGATTGTTCAACGTGGTATCCGGTACATAGTCGACTATATCTCCTACAGTATCCATCCCAGCAACTCCACTTGCTTTTACATTCACTCTTCAATTCTCATTTCATCCCCGACACTCGTTTTTGGGGGTTTTTTGGGGGTTACAGACAAACGTTCCAGGTTCCCCTCCTCTCCGTGCAGCCGCTACCAGGGAGTCAAATTCATTACGGCACCTGTGCATTATTCTAAGCACATGTTATCCGTGCTACAGCTCAGCTTACTACTTTGTCCAGTTCTTTTGCTGTTCACTATCTTCGAGAGCTTCGTCAATTTTTCAAGAGTAACAGGAGCAGACCCTCGTGTTTGAGCATTTATCGAATAAGCGCTAAACCTCGTTTTATCGGTCTGTCCCTGGTTCCAGCTTGGTTCGAGATCTGAAAACCGTTTCCTCGTCACGCTGGTTACAAGTGGCATACTACCTGTCTTCGATTGCCAAATTTTTACACTTCGTACCGCTTGGAAGTCACTATCGAGTGCTTGTTCCGTTATTCATAGCGGCCTACTACCGCTGTTTGCTTGTCCAACCTTGACTACCACCCAAATATCGTCGACGCTGTTGATACTCTGCTCCAACTACCACTACATGCCGACTTGAACACTCGCCACGATGTCCTGGACCCTCTTGCAACGCTTCATTGAATCTGATGTGTTCAATTCGAACCCATTCCTGCCAGTCTCGTACCTCACGTAAGTTGGCCACAAATTTCGCTCCTGGTCGTTCAGTCCTGGCATCCGATTGGGTCGCCACTATGGCGCAAATCCACCCTGTTAGAAGCACCTTGCGCTTGTACGAGCCACCACCAAAAAGACGGCCATATGCTTACATATTCTTCCTTGTCTGCAGCCGTTACGCCGACCACATCGGAATCAACTACGTGCTATGCAACAAGCTCCGTCAGTTTCCATACGAAGACATCGAGTTCTTTTTGCCGCAAATATGTCACCTCATCGTCAGTTTGGACAACGAGTCTATGGCACTCGAAGAGTTCTTGCTTGACTTGTGCGAGGAGTCCGTCACTGCTGCGCTTTTGGTACGCCGCCACATAACCTCCGGTTGAGCTCGCTTCACACATGCAGCCACCCCCTACGCCAGGGACGTCATATACGAACGTGCCTAGTGTCATATGCAGTGATATCACGAGACATTCTGGGCTTGCTTCTTTTTGAACTGGACTCACACACTTACTAACACGACTCAATGGTAGACATTTTGGCTTTTCCAAACATACCTCCGTGATCTTTCGAGCACACCGCAGTCTGATGCCTTTCAGACCTGCCGACGAGTCTACAACAAAGTTCAACATATAGTGTTTGGGCTCCCCGATGACGCCCGTACTGAAAAGATCCGAGAGAACATCCTCCCTGTTAGTGTTCTATCCAGTTTTGTTCTGGCCAGTGTCGCCGCTCCGATATTGCCGCAATGGGCTGGCCCCATTGCTGTTGCACAGGCGCGGAAACCCCCAAAAGGTGAACCTGCTGAAACCCGAGAACCGACTACGATCACAAGATCGCAAACCATGAAGCCGCCTAGTCCTAGGTCAAGAAGGAAAGATCTCGGTCGAATCATTAGTCCTTCAGAGAGCAATCTGCCTCTCGGACCTATGCCTCCGAGACCCGCGCACAACCGGACCAGCTCTCTGGCTATCGACATTTCAGGTTCTGGTGAACATACGCCAACATCTGCTCGCCCCAAAACTCCATCCCCTGGAGATGCTAGAAAGGCATCCACACATCTGCAGCTTGCGTTGAAGGAGGCGCGGTCCAGTACAACATCATTACCAACACTCGGAGATGCTCGCTCACCACATGGTCATATGGAGGCCCCGTTGACGGCTGGTCTGGCTATGCACCCTGGTGTTGACTTGCTTCATCGCCGCCACTCACATCGCGATCCCTTCGGGAAAGGTAGACGGACCGCCAGTGAACTATCGAATATTCAGAAGACTCGGCTTTTGAGACAACATTACTTCCGAAGTGAGACGGCTTTCTTGACAGCTTTGGAGAATATCTCTAGTCGTCTGGTTGCCGTGCCTAAACCAGCCCGTCTCAGTGCGCTAAAGGCCGAGCTTGCTCTTATTGCTCATGATCTGCCTGCTGAAATCGATATTCCAGTCATTTGTCCACCTACGCTCGTGAATGGCTCTCCCGGCAAAAGCAAGCACCATCGTATTGTGCGTATCAACCCAGCAGAAGCTACAGTACTCAACAGTGCTCAAAAGGTTCCATTCTTATTGATGATTGAAATATTGCGAGACGATTTCACATTCGACCCCAGCAACCCAGACAACGATCGACTGCTTACGGAGCTGATGTCGGAGCATGGGTCTAAGAAACGGTTGTTTGATCTTTCTGAGGCTCCACGAGTTACCCCACTGGCATCTCAAGAACCGGCTCTGGATAGTGTCTTTGAGCCCACATCTGGAGACCTCGGGACTTCTCCTATGGCGAGCACGTTTAGTGATGACGTCCATGGCCCAGGTAGCAGCAATCTTAGTACCCCAAGAGGTGGTCCTGGCTCCGCTACTTCCCTTACATCTGAGATTCCCGTAACTCCTCGGTCTTCTGGTAATTCTACTTCGCGATCTAGTAGCCCCACGCGAGTGAGACAATACCAGCAGACCCCGACATTGGCGGTGCCAACTCTTAGAGGTCACGGTATCGAGCCTGATTTCTCGGCTCTGGCTACGCACATGCGAACAGCCTCTCAAATGTTGGCGCAGTTGGAAACTACGACTAAGAAGCGCCCTAAGCATGAGGTTGAAGCCATTCGTGCCAAGATCATTGCCAGTATGCAAAGTCTGGAGGAAGAAAGCTTTGATCTCAATGATGAGCAAGGACCCACATTTGACACAATTATTGCAAAATCAGCTGTCTCTCCCGGTGCAACCACGCCTACAGAGCTGGAAGACCCATCGACTGAGCCTAGCGACACTGCTCGTGGTGAGGCTCGTATGGAGAACGACATGAAGACTGGTGGTATCCAACGGAAGGTTGGTGATCGTGATGATCCCAGTGCTGCTGTGTTTGGTGAAGCATGGCAGGACAAGAAGTCCCGTATTCAGAAGTCATCGCCATATGGTTGGATGAAAAACTGGGATCTTGTCTCTGTGATTATAAAGACCGGAGACGACCTCAGACAAGAGGCCTTTGCTTGTCAGTTGATTGGTGCTTGTCAAAAAATCTGGGCTGAGGCCAAGACAAAGGTGTGGGTCAGAAATATGAAGATTCTTATTACCGGTGAATCCTCTGGTCTTATTGAGACCATCACCAACGGTATCTCGGTCCATTCGATCAAGCGCAGTTTGACATTTGCTCAAGAGCCTGGTCCTAAGAGACGAATCGCTACTCTAAAAGATCATTTCGTCAAAGCATTTGGCTCGCCAAAGAGCAAAGCCTACAAGGCTGGTGTTGATGCCTTCAAGCGTTCACTAGCGGCTTACAGCGTCATCTCATATGTCTTCCAACTCAAAGACAGACATAACGGTAATATCCTCATAGACAGTGAGGGCCACATCATTCACATTGATTTTGGTTTCATGCTCTCTAATTCACCTGGTTCGATGGGTTTCGAAGCTGCGCCTTGCAAGCTAACACACGAGTACATTGAGGTACTTGGTGGTCTTGACAGCAAAGCATTTGCTGATTACAAGAAACTTTGCAAACAGGCCTTCCAAGGTAAGTGTCATCATGGCCCTAATACTATATATTCCATGATATTAACAATTCTAACTAGCTCTCCGTCGCTCAGCCGACAACATTGTTGATCTTGTCGCCATGATGGGTGCCGAGTCCAAGATGCCCTGTTTTGCTGTTGGGGTGGGCCCTGTCATTACGGCTCTTCGTCAGCGTTTCCAGCTTCAGTTGAGTGCTGAAGCTGCCGAGAACTTTATTGAAACTGATGTTATTGGGAAGTCCGTGGGGAGTTATTACACCAGACTGTAAGTTTCATTTTGAAAATGGCTATAATCGAGTTGATCTCTCTTTCTAACATGCACTCCAGGTACGATACTTTTCAATATAGAACACAGGGGATTTACTGAAATTTCCTTGTACGCTGGGCGGTTGGTTGTTTTTACTTCATTTCTTGTCATGCTATCGTTTCATCCATTCTGCTCATATATCTCATCTGCCCTTTTTCACAGTTTGCTTCGCAACTGCTCTCACATCCCAGCGTGCTACATACACCTGGGCATGGACATGTACAAACTTTATACCACAACTTTCTGTTTCAATCAATCTTTAATTTTCTCAATCGCAATGAAATTCGGTAATATGTGACTATGATTTAGTGATTTTGCGTGGTCATAGCACAATTATGTATCGTATATATCGCTGGGTACGTCGACCTTGCCTTATATGGTATATAGGATTACATAAGCATCATGTTGCATACCATGTAGAGCCGCAACATGGATTCAAAGTTCGTTACTGGGCAAAGCAGATTCCAGCAATTTGATAATTGGGTTTCCATGGCCAATGGCTAGGTTAAAATGTTTAAAAATGTTTGATTTTGTGAGACGGTCGCTAGGCAGAGGTCTGGGATTTGTCGGTTATCAGGGATTGTCTGGACCAAGCGCAAAGCTAAAGAAGACTACTTTACGCGGTTGCGCGTGAGGGTGCATGGGGCAAGGTGCGACTTATAACCAGGGTGGGTTGACGATGTTTCAATATGATTGGAAGGGGAAGATGAGTGTAGATTTTTTTAGTGGATTTCGTAAAGTTGGTGATGTCTAGTGAATATAAATTAGTGGTAATTGTTAAAGATATTAACCCAATTTTCTATAGACTCAGCTCCATAGGCCCTGTTATATAGCTTGGTAGGTAGATAAAATCAGCAAAAGGCTTCGTAGGGTTCAGTACTGAAGCTCAGACTATCCAGCAAGATTGGGATGTTTAAGACCCGGCCTGATAATAACTAATCAAATACTTGGTCCTCGTTCTCCATACCTTTTTCAGATCCGTATATTTACCACGTTTGTCCTTATAAAAAGTCCATTTATCACCTCTCGGTGTTATGTAAAGTAACGCGGCCCCCCACGCACCACTTGCCATCAACAACAACGCGCATTGCATTCCCACACATTCATTTTCAAACATACACATTCGCTCCGTCCATCTGCAATCATGTCTCTTGCTATTACCGGTTACACGTACTCAACACTGGCCATCATTAGACGGTTGTTTGAAGAAAAACTGGGCATCACACTTTCGTGGGTCAAGCAGTATCGGAAGGATGAAGATGCTCGCTATATCATTCCTGGCGTTGACATGCGCGAGGTTTCTCTTAGTGACTCTGATCGATGGGTTCTTAATCATAAGAGTGATGCGAATTTCCCCGTTTTGACGTGGGATGTCCTCTCCAATAAGATTGGTATGTATATACATTTACAATACATCTACATATACCCATAATACCACCTTCCACAGACACAGTATGCATCGTCATGCAGGTCCCATACATAATCACATGTCAGTGGTCACTAACATGGTTATCTCCCCAGCAAACAATGATCTCGACGGACTCCAACGGACTCCCTCCGAACTTAAGCGCTACGTCAAGTGGGGTATTGATACCCGCCGTGATTATGGCTCCGTTATGAACTACCTTATGCACCACCGCCTCCCCGCAGCCTGGGGCATCCAGCCGTTCACTCCCGCCTCCGAAATCCCATTCGAAGACACCAGCGACTACTGTATCCTCACCAACGAGTGGCCTTATGCTCTTGAAGAAGGCATTGTTCACTTGGTTGTCTGGACTCGCGCGCCCATCGAAACGGATAATATGGTTGGAGACATGACTCCGAAGAGTCGTGCGATTGCCGATGCATTTATCGAGAGGACTTTCAGGGCCAAAGTGGGGAAGGAGAATGTTTTGTGGTTTAAGAATTGGGCGGCGTTGCAGAGTGTTAGAGCGCTGGCGCATGTTCATGTCATGTTGCAGAATGTCGATCAGAAGATGATTGATGAGTGGACTTCGGGTGTCGTCACCCCGAAGATGTTGGCGGAATCGCAGGCGCAGTAGTCGGATCGTATCGATAGAGTGTGATAATGTCATGGACAGGAACAACAGTACAGATAGACATGTAAAGCAATAAGATGATGGTAATGGCATTGGAATTATAACAAAATTGGGATTCTTAAATTGTGGCATATTACCCGCAAGCTTCGTTAGGCCTGACGGCGCTGCTTGCGGTTGTGCTGAGGCGCGGAAGTCTCGTCCATGGCCGACATAGACGGCATACCCCCACCCATCATAGCCCGCCCCGCCGCCAACAACCCCTTCATCTTGTACAAAGCAAAAGCGGGCACCAATGAGTAGATAAACCAAGCGCCGTTGCCAAACAGCATGACAAGCACCAGGCAAGCCCAGGTGACCCAAATGGTATCGAACATGAAGTCTGTCAGTCCGGGGCTGTTGAGGTCCACGCCAACGGAGCGCAGGGCTTTGGTGGAGGGGTCGTAGGTAGGGCGACCACTGCGTTCGATAATTATTTGACAGGCGAAAGCGGGGATTGAGAGGATAAAGTAGTAAAGAAAAGACCGGGGGCGGACGGTCAGGGAGAGGAGAAGAAAAATGCCATTGAAGGCAAGGGAGAGAGTGTGTAGATTCTTAAGAGCGGTGATGTTTGCCTTTGCCTGCTCTTTTTTCGCTTTTTGGGCCATTGTGGATTAAGGAGAAGCTGTTAAATGAACCATAGAAAGAATCCTGTCAAGACATATGTGTGGTTTTATGACATTAGATAAGTAGAATTGACAACTTAATAGAATCATGAGATGTAAAGCTGAATTTGAGATGTGGTCAATTCAATATTAAATATTGACAAGGATTCAATTTTCTAGTGCCTAAAAAAAGAAAGCAGGCTTAACTAATGAAGTTTGTAAGGGTCAAGGGTTTGTTCTGCACCAGGCTGCAATATCCGCCCTCCAAGAATCCTTTGACAGGGCAGGTGTGTACCTTGTTCATAAACCTTATTGACAGGCGCTTCCAGGGCAACACTTAAACAAAGGTGCAACATTCAGCCAATCAGAGTCAGCGCTCGCACTAAGCTTGAGGTTCATACACCTTGTTTTGACCAGTCACGCTTAGAACCGATTGTGACTTCGCGTGGTTACAATTGTCAATGGTCCAACACAACATCGATAAATTCTAGTCGTGTTATTGTTAGACCAGCCACATCACATTGCGCTGACCGTCTCATTTGGTTTCTGTTCATCGTCTCAAAGAACCCATCAAAAGCATTACATTTTTCGCACACACACACAAGAGCTACCCTGTGAAAAGAGTAAGTTCTTTGTTGACTCTTTCAACGCACCTTCCGGGACCTGTCGTGATTTTTTTTTACTTACACTGTTTCCAAAATAAGGGCACCCCACTACACTACTGTAGTTATCGCTACCTCCTGCCCAGCCCACCTGCAATTACTTTCCATATCTTCAAGACGCCTTCGTTGTAATAACGCCTTAACGGATTCTTGCATTATCTTCACTTTTTTCACATTGCCATCCTTCATTGTTTATTTTCACCAATTTGCATCACTCTATCACCTATTCAACTTTCCTCGCATCTCTTTCTTGTGGCATCGATCCAATTCTAAAACCTAGGCGCATCTGTATTCAAGCTTGTACAACTACTCTGTTGATATTTACATCTCTCTTTCTGCTTAGCACCTATTGATTTTCACGGCCGTATCCATACTTTGCATCTCGATCTTGGTAGAATACCGATCGTTCCTATTGGGGTACGGTTTGACTCTTTTATATAGCAAGCTTCAAGCTTGTGTTATAGCCTTTTGCATTTTTGTAGTGTGCCAGGCGCACGACTCCCTTGTCGATTTTCATACTGCACATAACGCCGTCGTGCATTCAAAGTTGCGCATAAGTAGTTTAAGGCTCAGCTCATTCTAACATTGCTGTATAGCTTCACCGGAGCTCTTGTCGCCGCGTGATCGCTGTCGTCATCCAAGATCACACTCTCCAGGCGAACGAAACACCCTACTTGAATACCGATCCTGCGACTACGACACCCTCCAGTATCGAGCCGCATAAGTCTACGCGCACAATCCAAATCTCATGGCTCGGGAATCTTAGTGCGCCGACGAGTTTTGTTACCACCCCCGATATCTGCTCAACATGGCGCCCTCAAACACTGCTATATCGGGCTGCCTGCGCCAGGTAGTCTACTACCATCTCGACAACTTCGCTTATGACGATGCTCTATTCTTCGCCGAGAAGCTTAGCGCTCAGGATCCACGATCACCAGAGTCGGCATACCTTTTAGCACTTGCCCACTATCAAACGAGAGACTTTAGAAGCGCATATGAGGTCAGCCGGAGTCATGCTATGCGTGGCGCCAGTATCAACGCAGCATGGATCTTTGCCCAGTCCTGTTTGCAACTAGAACGGTACAGAGATGGAATCAATGCTCTGGAAAAGGTTCGGGCAATTGCGGCCCAGAAGAACAGTATCGGACAACATAGTTCTTCTATACGAGCTCCATCTCCAGATTTGAGCTCCATATTGTGTTTGCTTGGAAAGCTTTACAAAGAATACGACGACAAAAAGAAGGCGGTAGCAATGTTTGAAGAGTCATTAAAAGTCAATCCGTTGCAATGGAATGCTTTTACTAGCCTATGTGATATGGGTGTCATTATGCGAATACCATCGGTATTCAAATTGTCGGATACCCTTATCCATAGTTTCGATCCAAACGTTGACGACAGCAAACTTACAGACAATGTTCTCACTCGAAAAAACACGAAAACAGTCATCCCGGACCCCCATGATCCATTTGATGCCAGCAACGGGAGACCAGATGGCGGGTTTGGGGTTTATCAGTCAGAAAACGGCCCCAACAACTTTATGTCCAAGATCGCTGCTGCTCGATCCAAGCTCTCCTCGAATTCCAATTCAGCCAACAGTGGTATTGATGGCTTGGAGACACCTCCGACGAGTAACGACTCCGAGAATGGTAGACCCACATATGACAATTCTCATGCCCCTCCCCGCAGACTAAGAGCCCATCTGACGGACTCTTCCAATCTTGAGGCGATGCCTTCCAAGCCATCATACCGGCTGGGAGGCGTGACCAAGCGCACAACCCGTTCACAAGACAAGATGGACCAAAATATTGACGTCTTTGAGGCCCCTTCGAATACTCGTTCTGGGATAACCGGCGGCGAACGTAAACGTACCGTTACCGGACACCCTGTGCGACCACCATCATCAACGTCAAACCATCCGGACGAGGCCCCGCCTGCCCCGCAACGAAGAAGCGCTCGACTTAATTTGTTCAGACCGACCAATTCGAAGGCAAATGCCAATAGCTCTACTGGTACTACACGCGAACTAAAGAAGCCCAGACAAACCATTTCTCGCCTTATGAGGTCAGATGGTACTGGCTCTACTGTGGGGCGTGTTGTTAGTGGCAACCGGAAACCAGCGGATGATGGAATGGACATTGACCATGCCGAAGGTACCAGACTTGGCAAAGACAAGGATACTGGTATCCTTGTTCGGAAAATTGAGGTTGACACTGCCAAGATTGAAGAATCTTTGAAGTGGTTGTTGGATCTCCTCAAGAAGATTGCCACCGGGTATCACGAACTTGCTCATTTCAGACCAGCTGATGCCGTACATGCTTTCCAGTCAATCCCTAAGGTGCAACAGGAAACACCTTGGGTTTTGTCACATCTTGGGAAAGCCCAGCTTGAGCAGTCTGCGTTTATTGAAGCTGAAAAATGCTTCCGTAAACTACGTTCTGTGGCTCCTACCCGTATCAAGGATATGGAGTTGTACTCTACCATTCTGTGGCAATTAAAGAGGGAACCCGATCTATCGTTCTTGGCCCATGACCTTATTGACTCGGCTTGGCATTCACCAGAGGCTTGGTGTACCCTGGGCAATGCTTTCTCATTACAACGAGACCACGAGCAAGCATTGAGATGTTTCAAGCGGGCCACTCAGCTGAATCCTAAGTTTGCTTATGCCTTTACTCTACAAGGACATGAGCACATGGACAACGACGAAAATGAAAAGGCCTTGACAGCTTATCGTCAAGCCATCTCTGCAGATCGGCGTCACTACAAGGCATTCTTTGGTATCGGCCAGGTGTATAGAAAAGAGGGCAATTTTGATCGCGCCTTCCAGCATTACCAGATCGCAGCCTCTATCAATCCGTCAAATTCTGTACTTCTCAATGCCATAGGAACTACTCTAGAGAAACAGAATAACCCGGCCGAGGCTCTCCGTTATTACAACAAGGCTCATGAACTCTACCCACAAGCTACTGACACCCGGTACAAGAGGGCCCGGGCTTATATGACGCTTGGCGATATCGAGTCCGCAAAACATGAGCTTAACATTCTCAAGGACCTCGTCCCCGAAGAAGCTCCAGTACACTTCCTTCTTGGTAAACTCTATGGGGTTCTGGGGCAAAAGCAATTGGCTACGAAACATTATACTACGGCCTTGGCTCTTGATCCAAAGGTAGGACATATATTTCCCATACTCTCTCTGAAGTACATGACTAACCTCTTTATCCGTAGGCGGCATCACAAATCAAAGAAGCGATAGAAGCTCTAGAGGACGATGTTGCAATGGACGACTCCATTGCCTGAAACGGTGGCCTTCAGAATAACGATATTGTTGATGACTTACGCGATATATCTGGGACTTGTCGACTTATCTGGTTTTCGGGTTAGAATTTCTGGGGTTGGGCGTTTGTTACTTTTTAGCATGTGATGTTTTCCATTTCTAGCCTTTGGGCAATTGCACTGCATATACCCTTTTAGCCTTTCAGATGGCGATGTCAACGTTGAGATTAATCATCCTTTACTATCACATCACATGTGCCATAACAAGAAACCTTATCAAGTTGAAGCATGTGATTTGGCACATAAGATATCTTTACCTCGGACTTTAGTCGACTTCATAGTAAAGGAACTGCTTACTCAGCAATCCATCCCTCTCTGGTTCCTGATGCAACTTCTCTTCTAGCCCCGCTCCTGGTGTGGCGTGCAGAATGGATTCTGAGTTGTAGTGCATGGTCCAGCGGACAGCCTGAACACCAGTGCGACTCCCAATCCGTGCATGCAGATGGACATCCCCCTCAAGACGCGTACATGGTGGTAGTGATAGTGCAGGTACGTGAAAGAGTTTTTGGGGTTGGGAGTTTGTGGTGGTAGGGGTTATGTAAGAGTCTGGGTTAGGGTTTGACAACAGACGGGGTTTGGTTTGAGAGAATGGGCCGCGTTAAGTGTTTTTCGGGTTTCTGTATTATAATCTGGGAAACGATATATATGTCAGAAAAATAATTATAGTACAGCATTTGAAGAATGACATAGAATCTCAATCTTCCTATACAATTGTTTGCCCACCTTCGCCTTGGCGTGTTCAACCTTCCCGTGACGTACAAAAACGCGCGCCAACCTTAGCTAAAAAATGATAAAATCCAGTATTGCCTGATCGGGACTAGCGCCATAGCTCTAGCTTGTTGTTTCTATAATACATACAACAACCATACAAGTCAGGTTGCATGGTGTGGTTTGAACTTCGACTTTTGGGAAGATTGCAAATTCTTGAACATTCACTTGTAGACTTAGATCTGGACAAATGATGGGGTGGTGAAATGTATATCGTATGTCGATGCCGGAAGGGCGCATTGTAGTGACACATGTTTGTGTCGTGCATAATATCCGTAGATATATGTATTTTTACATTATATCTCAAACTTGCTCGAATCTCAGCCGTTGCCTTTCAACTGGAAATTGAGAAGTGAATGTATCTAGGCCAAAAACACCTACCAGCCGCCGCTTTTGGTGCAAAGTTTCCTGAGGGGCTCGTTATCTTTGGGGTTCCGATTTTATTTCGCTGGACTGGGCTTCTGGGCTCTGGGCTCAAACCGTTCCCAGTTGCTTGGTTGGGAAAGTAGTCCCCAATTTGGCTTTGACTGATCTCTGACGGTTGGTGGAGGCCCCTGAAACGTATTTAATTCCTAGGCTGTCGTTCCACCCTTCAAACCTTCCTCTCTTTTTTCCCTCTTTTCTTCTTCTTCTTCCGCTTTTGCTTGGTGTTTATTACTCAAGATAGTCGATTACATCAACGCGATCGACTTTATCGGCTTTATTTCAGTTTAACTCTTTTTCACCTTTTTAATTTACATTCATCATGTCTGGCCGTAAGTATTATTCGCCTTTATCTTCCTTGATCTTTCGATTTAGATTGATTGATTTTAATATTCCGATGTGGTCATGACGCGTCTTAAGCATTATGACGCGACCTCCGTCCGATCGCAGCATCACGACACTGGATTTGAATTACAATGATCTCGTTGACTATAATCAACCATCACCACTGATATAAAATTTCAGCATTATCATTTTTGAATAATATCTAACCATTCTCTTTGCAGGCGGTAAGGGTGGCAAGGGTCTTGGCAAAGGTGGTGCCAAGCGTCACCGCAAGATTCTTCGTGACAATATTCAGGGTATCACCAAGCCCGCTATCCGTCGTCTTGCTCGTCGTGGTGGTGTAAAGCGTATTTCTGCCAGTAAGTTCAACCCAAACGCTCTTCATATCTGCACCATAATGCTAACAACTCGGGTTCTTTGTAGTGATCTACGAGGAGACCCGTGGTGTTCTCAAGTCATTCCTTGAGGGTGTCATCCGTGATGCCGTCACCTACACTGAGCACGCCAAGCGCAAGACCGTGACTTCTCTTGACGTTGTCTACGCCCTCAAGCGCCAGGGCCGCACTCTGTACGGTTTTGGTGGTTAAACAGCTTCATGCTGTGTCTATCGCCGGTGTCGTTTTCGAATCTTTTCTCCACTTTTCACGTATCGCCATTTAGTCGTCACGACCGACTCCGAACTATATTCGACATGATTTATGTTGCATTTTGACTGGGATTGGAGTGTAGATGTGGCATGTGTGGATGATGGGTGAAGGAATGAGGACACCGCATATTCATTTTCGTTGCGCATGTTGTTTGCCTAGTCAGGTTTTTGTGCTATTATTTACAGTTTGTCTTTTCAACATCAACACAGGCGTTCATGGGGGAGGTTATCGACCAAATACAAGGTTCAACGGGCTATTTGCTGTTTTGAAGTCGTTTATATTTCTGTCTTGCTCTTGTGATAAAGTACTGCGTTGTCATACTCAGATGTCAAATTAAACTTGGTCATTAAGATTATCAAGAACCCCAAACTCCGTGACGCCTTTATGTATCCATAACGCTTGCCCTTGCCCATCAATACTATCAAAGATTTACCCTTATCTTACAGATATTTCCGACCCGCTGCCATGACTCTTTGTCTAAACACTGGGCTGGTAACTTGAGTATTCGTTTGGTAGAACGGATTCATTATCGTCTTGACCCAGTTTTCATAGACCTCCAAGAAAAAACTCTTGATAGCCTCCTCTGTCGCAGGACTTAAGGGGTTTGCACCGACTGCTGCCGACGATGACCTTGACGAGGAAGCAGGTTGTGTGGGTTGATGAAGAAGGAGGAACTTGGCGTTGGCACCTGTAATGAAGCAAGAGACATAGTTGTTAAAGAACCGGTCGATGCACTTGAGGTACCTGGGTGAGAAGGGTGTGTTAGAAAATTGGAAGTATGAGAGCAGAAAGGAGAGTAGGTTGTAGGTTGAATGTACATTTGACCGGTGCCCCATTGTTGCTCTTCGACAATGTCAAGACTGCTGTGGAGGATGAATTGGTTGAGGTGGTAGAGTTGGTCGTTGAAGCGGGGGAGGCCGTCGCCGCCTTGTTTGGAGGTGCCGAATTCGTGTTCGAAGAGCGGATTGTCGGAAGTTCCGACGATTGCAAAGTAGTAGGACATTATGAATAGCAGGTTTTTGACAGTGATGAAGGGTGGGCGCTTCTATATCGAATTTGGTCGAGAAGTTGTTCGATTCGGAAGTGGAGGTTTAAGCTCGATAAGGGTTGCGGGATCTATTCCGTTGAATGAGGGTTATAATCTAAGAACAGAATGCTAAATAGTGAACTATAACTATAATTACAAAGCAAAAAGCCCAAACCAAAAGCTTTCTGAAATGAAAGAAATACCGTTGAAAGCCTTTAATTGCGCTCACATGCTTCATTGCAGTACATATGAGTTACATAGCTGGTACCATCAGCTCCTAGAGCACCCTTAAAGCGGGGTCAAGCTAAACCCTGAACTTTGATTGGTTTGTATAACCACTCCAAATCAACCATCCTTTCAACTTTTCACAGCCTACACCGACGACAATCGTCCCTGGCCCGCTATCGTCACACCACCCGACCAATTACCTTTGTCTAATTCCGGATCTCCACCCCGTCGAACCCCCATCTTGTCAATCGAGAGCAAGTCCTCCGCCAGGCCTGCCAATTAAACCGCTTGTTGCGCGCCGATTTCCCCTCCTAAACGCCGCTCCTTCCGACGAAAACTAGCCAATATGTTCGGTGCTTTCAGAGTCACCAATCCGCTGAACAGTGGTCTTTTGTGGAAAATCCCATGGCGTCTGTCCAAATTCCAGAAGCGCAGACATCGGGAGCGTCTTCGGGCTGTTGATAGTGTTGTCGCTACGCTGGATGCAGCTATGAAGAAGCAGGGTCAGGTTGTGGAGGCTGTCGAGCGCTGGAAGGAGGAGATGCCGACTGAGGAGCAGATGCTGCCGAGGGATAAGTACACCATGTTTGACCGCAAGGTGAAGGGTTACCGGAAGGGTATTCACAGTAAGTTTGTCGGGGAGTCGGAGTCGGGATTGGTTGTGTTGTGAGTGCAATGACTAACATGTGGTATAGAGCTTCCCAAGTGGACAAGAGTGTCCCAGCGTGTGAATCCCCCCGGTTACTGATTCACAGAGCACGTTGATTTTGTTTTTTTGCTTTATATCACTTTTGTTGTTTTGGTTCATTATCTTTGGTTGCCGGCCAAAAATATCACGTTGGATCTCATGGCACCCAGTGCCTACCGTCAGAATGTCCTTCGTTTGTACAATACCACACATACCTTACATGAACCTTATGATATCATGACGTTCATACTTTACCGGTACACTCTAGGAGCATTTGACTGTGTTCTTAGGTGTCCCTATGTACTATTACTTGCCCTATAGACTGGGTAGCAAGTACCAATACATCACTTCCAGATTCAGATTCATCACTTATCACAAGAGTACATCAAATTCAAATGCTTGTTCTATATCCGTAACCCAATATTAAGAAACGCCCCCTCGTCACTAACCAGACGGGGTATCTAATGAAACAAAGACAAAGACATCAATCTATATGTCCCAGCTTTCCATGTCACTGTCAGGGTACAAGACCCACTACTCCGATGCATTACGCTTTGCCGCGTCGCCATACATATACTTCGAACCTGAACCTCTCAATACCTTTACCGAGCATATCTAGAGTCGTAATCCTGTTCAGGTTCATGCACCCGACGTTCATGCTCACGCATGCGTTCCGCCTGCAATGATCGACCAAGACCACCGCGACCTTCATCGTAATCCTCACGGTACTCATCACGGACCTGACCACCAGACTTGCCACGACCGAACTGGCGACCCTCCTCAAATCCGCTGTCCAGATCACAGCGGATGATACGCTCGTCAAGCTTGGTACCACCAATGTATTTCATGCAATCGAGAGCATCCTGGTGGGTGTAGTACTCGACGAAGCAGAACCCACAGGGTGTTTTGTTGAAGCGGTCAAGTCCCATGATGATGCGCTTGATTTCACCGCATTTGGAAAAAAGCTCGTAGACCTGTTCCTCGGTGGTATAGAAAGACCTGTGATGTTAAATGTGATTGTATGAGCTGGCTGGTCTCTTTTGAGTGAGCTACATGAGTGTGGATCTGGGATGTTTGGCTGCGCATCTTCAGCACAGATGTGAGAAATGGTACTTACAAGTTACCAACGTAGAGAGTAGTAGAATTCGCCAAAGGGTTATCGTTGGGCTCGTTCTTCAGTTCGGGAGTATCGCGATCGCCACGGTGGTGTCTTTTCTTGTTCTAATATGCTCAAGACAATTGTGTTAGCCATTGACTGCACTTTTTGTCTATAGAGCGATCCTATGTGGATGCGCGCATGGAATTTTGAGATCTCACCTTGCTGAGATAGTAGGCGCTGGGCTGATCCAGACGCTCCACGGTGTGGCGATTGTGAGGGGGCATTGCGATAATGAGTGAGTTGCAAGATGGAACGAAAATAACAGCGACAGAGTTGACGATGCACTCGGAAATGATTCCTCCAAGCCAGTCTTGCATCTAGATGATGTGTAGTGCACCCCAATGCCATAGAAACGAGTGTAGGCGCGCTGTAGTTCGGCAGAATCCCGGCTAATAAACTTAAACAAGGTGTGACTTGGCTGTAGTTGTCATCTAGTGAGGACCTACTTACCTTTTTTTGTATGGTAACTAGTGCTGTAGCTCTAAAATATAGACGCGAACGTGTGGAGGTTAAAAAAGTGAGCTTCAGATCGGGAGATAGTTGATATCCTTGACAGTTATCTCATAATAGCCGTCCATTAACCTCGTGACAGCGGCATTCGAAGCTCATCCTCAAATTGGACCTCTCATTAGGTCTTTCATGGACTAATTAATCAGTCGCGATTCTTTGAAATTCGAGATCTTGGAATTTGAGATCTTGTCGCACACTGTGAAAGCCTTTGCGCCCAGTCGAATACACAACTAAACAAACGTTTTTATCGCCCAGGCGACTTGGTTGAAACTACGAAATTTCTTCAACTATCAAGTGCTTACATCCACGATATCTTATCCGAGTTTTAATATCTCATCGACAAAATGCCCAAGGTCAAGGCTTATACACCGACATACTTGGCCTCTGGCTCGGGTAGCGCTCTCTTTGCCGCCCCAAACGACCCCGGATCTCCATACATCACTAAGAAAAAGGGCAACCGGAAGCCTTTGTCTGGCCCTCGCCGTACTATTGCTCGCCGCGGTACCGAGTTGTTTGTGGCTAGTGGTCGTGAGATTCGCTGGGGCGACCTGGTTTACCTGAAGGATGTCCAAGAAAACCATGACATTACCCGCGCCAGATCTAGACGAAGTGTTTCGATCAAGTTGGAGGACCAGGATGAAATTTTCCCTAGAAATGATGTTCCAGAGGGTACTGCAAAGGGCTTCAGAGTAGGATAATTACTGCCTAAGGAAGTGTGTCCATAATTGCTAATTTGTGATCATCAGGTCATTAGAGCTCCCGTTGCCGACGACATCCGCCAGTTGATTCTTTCACCGAATAGCAACTACCTTGCCGTTGTTACTACACACACCTGCCACATCATGGTTATTCCAGACTCCTCACACTTGACCTCCGAAGACACCGGTCCCATCAAGCCCAAGATCTGGACTCTTGGCCCTACCACTCATATTACTTCCAGAACCTCAATTGCTTCAGTTTTGTGGCATCCTCTGGGTGTTGATGGAAGCTGTATTGTCACTGTTACCGAGGACGCTATTGTTCGTCTTTGGGAACTTTCCCTTTCCGACAGATGGTCCTTTGACCAGCCTACTCTTGATATTGACCTGAAGAAGTTGGTTGATGGTACTGGGCTCGACCAGAACTTCTCCGCTTCTGTTTCTGCTACCAACACTGGCTTCTCACCTGACTCGTTTGAAATGGAGGTGGCTTCAGCTTGCTTCGCCTCTAGAAACAGCGGCGGCTGGTCACCATTCACCCTCTGGATTGCCATGCGTGAGGGGGATATCTATGCTCTGTGCCCTCTTCTCCCACAAAAGTGGTCAGCTCCTCCCACATTGGTACCCTCTTTATCAGTATCCATCGTGGAAAGATTAGCTTCCATCGAGGATGACCCGGAAGCTTCCGAATATGAAAAACTACTTGCTCAACAACAGTTGGCTTGGATGGCGGAAATCGATGCTCAGGAACCCAATATTCTGGAAGGTGCTCCCGGTGTTCCTGACATTGAGGTCTTCACTCGGCCCTTAAAACCCGGAGCTTGCCCCCGTCTTCAAGGACCTTTCGAGGTTTGCGCGGATCTTGAGGACCAAGATGACATTGACAGTGAATACACTGATATCCTGGTTATTGGATCAAAAATTGACAGCGAGGATTTAATATATGGTGAGGACATCGATCTGGCGGAGGCTACTGAAAATGAAGGCCTGTCGCTTTCTATAATTTGTCTTTTGTCGACTGGTGGTCAGGTCAAGATCTGCTTGGATGTTGAAGGTGTTGAGGCTCAGTGGTTGCCTCCAAAGAGCAAGAATCGGCTCAGCAAACTTATCTCCAACCTTCCCCAACCCACTCTTTTGTTGTATCAGGCTATGGACAGCATGTCAACTGCTGACTCCAACCCAGATGGCTGGCCCGTATTCAGTACTGACGTAATGTCAAAGTACACCTTCTACGTCACCCACAATGTCGGTATTACTTCCTTTTCTCTTTCTAACTGGGTCTTCCTGATGGAAAGCGAACTTCAAGGGTCGACTCTCAACGGCTCCGAGTTCCGCATCGGCCAATTAGTCAACAAAACTACTTCTGATCGTGATCGTCTCTATATGCAGACGTCATCCCATGCCTCCAGCCAAATGGCCGCCTGTGTCGCGATTAACGACCCCGACATCGGTTACGGTATCATCTCATCTTCTTCATACAAACCTGTGATGTTGTTATTTGATCTTCCCGAAGAGGAGTTTGCCATTGTTCGCCAGGAGAGTCCTAACTCGGATGTCGAAGACAGAGCTGCAGAGTCTTCCCCGAAACCCCTATTTTCTTACGAACCGCGTCCTGCTTACACTCCTTCGATTGCCTTTGACCAACCGTCAATGCTCCCCGTTCTATTAGATCGCCTCAAATCTTCCAACCAACGAATTGCCATCTCACAAGAAGTTCGTCTTAGCCCGATGACGCTGCAGGTTTTGACAGATGTGCACAAGATTTTGAGTGATGAGACTCATGAACTGGGTCTCGCTGCTTCGGACCTGTTCCTGAAATGTGACCGCATGCATGCGGAAATGCGCGACCAACTGATCAAGGCAGCTGAAATCAAGGCCCGTATCGATAAAATCGTCGGTGGCGATGAAGGAAGCGACCAGGTTCGTGTGGAGGATCGTATTGCTCAGGCCTCTGCTCGCCAGCAGCGTCTGACTGAGCGTCTGCAGGCTTTCCGCAAGGATGCCAATAGTGTTTCCAAACGTGAGATTAGTCAGAAGGAGAGAGCATTCATTGATGAAGTCCAGAGCCTCAACACTCACATCCGTGGCCCTGACGCCATGGCCGAGGAGGGTTCTGACCCATCAAGTGCCTTGTCGCACAGTATTGTGTCGCCTCGCAAGAACAACTCCCGGGTTGCCGAGCCTTGGCAACGTTTTGATACTGTCAAGCAGCTCGCTGAAGCTCTCAAGGGTGAGGCGCAGGAGTTTATCTCAGAGGCTGATCAACGGGATACTCGGGCTATTGCAGCCGTTTCTGGGAATGCAAACTTGAGTGCATCTGTCAGTTCTCTACCTGGCCGGGGTGCGTCGCCGGCGCCATTGCCAACTGGGACCTGCAGTGTTGTTTCTGGGGATAGTATCAGCAGATCTGGCACACCGGACCTTCGGATTCCTCCAGAGTTGCGGAAGACGCGGTTGCAACAAGTCAAGACGATGTTGACCAGGGAGACGGCTCTGATTGAGGCTGTTACGGCGAGACTGGAGAGATTACAAACTGATTTGTAGGTGGGGAAGGAGAGACAGAGAGGGGTCGGTAAGGGAGAGAGGTGGATCGTTGAGTCTGAATGCGGTAGTTTAGACTATGGATGGAAGGCAAGGTGGCAGATAGATGAGACATGGGTGTGTTGGCGTATGAACTAGGGCAACCCCTCCAGGGGGGGAATGCGGAGTCCCGTGCTGTGCCAACTCACTGGCGCATGTAGATTGTATGTATCTAATAGTTACGTGCACCAATAATTTTCAAGTTGTTTTCTCTGCTAGACTGGGAATTCTCTTGTTTCACCTTGTTCTGATAAATATGTCTATTTGCGGTAGATATTGGCAAGCTGTTATTTCCCGAGTTATATCGCAATAGAGACTCCGGATAGTTGTGGTTTATGGGCATGATAAGTGTGAATCGGGAAGATTACAAGACGGGAAGGTGTAACTGGGGGAATACATGTATAGTTTCCAGATTCGTCCACGATACCATGAGGTGGTGACATTGAGGTTTCCTTTGGCCATGTTCTCTGTGAGACATCAATGTCACCGAGTGTCCTGGACACCTGTTATGGTTTTGTTGACCTTGATGAACGATGACGTATGTGTACATATTACTATTTCAAATATATATGTCGTGGCCTTTACTTGAATACATAGTTTGGGTTCTTTTGATCTGGTGTTGATTGATTGTGGCGAATTTGTTTTCACTGCCAGTTAGCAATGGGCACCGGCTCTGGTAATTTGGGTTTAAATATAAACATGTATATAAATATATTTTTTCTTTTCTTTAAAGCCAAAAGAGCGTTGGCTGCATCGCTTAAGCCCTATTGTAAGATGGTTGGCTGACGTTTGTCCTGGATAAAATTCTCTGGGGCGAGGGTTGAGGGGGAAAATGGATTGTTTTTTTTTTTCGTGCGCATTTTGTGGGACAGTAGAACTTGGAGGGTTTTGTAATTGACTCTTGAGGGAAGGTTCGTATATAAGTTGGAGTCATCGTGATTATTATGGTGAGATGTATACATCTTTCGAGAAGAGTGCGGGTGGCGGGAGTGCGGGAAGGTGGAATATTTAAGTGGGGCTGGGTCCGGCGGACAACATTAGATCTCTTCACTTATGAATCAGATACGGAATCGATGAATTGTGTTCATAGAGATAACAGAGAATTCCAAAAATTGTTCAAAATTCCGGTACATCAAATCATTGAGTCATGAAACAGATCAAAAGAAACAGAAAAAACTAACATTTCAGCAGTATGAATGCATGCATAGTCGTTGTTGGGAGCAAGGGGTATTTTGATGGTGACATTTTCGAGGAATATAGGCGGTGACGATGACGACATTGCAGATGGTAAGACAACTGAGAGACCTTTATCTATGGTTACTTATAACGGCAAGTGGACCTCCGGGGAGGTAAAAAGAGGCGGTGGTCTCGTATATCAGGGAATCAGTTGTGCGAGCATTGAACCAATGATTGAGCTTGGTACACAAAATAAGTGTGATTAATGGTGCTTGGAGGCAATGCAGCCCTATGTTGCATTTTTGAGGATATATTTATATTTTTGAAAACATTTTGTGTGCAAGATGTGTTTACACCGTATGAGGAGACCAACTTTGTTGCAAGGACAAGTCTGGACTTTCAAACAATGTTGGTCTGATATCGTGATAACACCGTCGATTTAAAAAGTGACCCGTGTGTTGTCGTTTTTCCTGATTTCCTATTTCTTCAACCGAGGCTTAGTCCTATCGCCACTACGAACCATAATATTCACAATTGCCACAACCAAATTCACGTTACCGCAATCTGTTTCCTCGGCATGGCCCCGCCCCCGATGTTGTTCATCTGTCCGTTCGCTTCGGCCGTGCAACTACCAGCTGTCTCCGCCTCGTCAAGCATATTCAAAATAACCGCCCTTGCCCTAAAGCCAAATCAGGACATGGAAGAACCTATACACACATACACATACAAAGAATATTCACAGATGTCCCGGCGTTCGTGACCATTGGAGACCCCCTGTAGCCATCGCGATTATTTTGTCGGATGGAACGGTGGACCCCCCCCCCCCCCCGGTTCTAAGGCGTAGATTTCATCCCACGTTGGCATCCCACGTTGGAAATGGAGAAGGTTGGAAACAGGAGTCATGTGCAATATCCAGCTGTCCTTCCAGAAGTAAGGGTCCTTGACCCCTAGCCATGAGAGATGATCTAAGGCTTTACTTTCTTTTTCTATATCAAAATACAACTCTGTATCTATATATCACTTCCAATTGACTATTTGTTTTGTAAGCGAAAGTTTCAAATAATCCATCATACGAAGCATCTACACCAAGCAAAAAGGCTGGCTGATGTGATATCACGGCAAACGCCTCGCCAACGTAGTTTGTCTTCTCTTATATAGTTCTGTGCTCATCCCTTTCAATAATGCAGGGAGATCCGAATATGTTCCGAGTTGGTGAGACTATTGGGGGGGGCCGATGCCCGGAACGGGAAGGAGGACTTGCCAGATCCGGCTATGTAGATTTGGGGCTGTTTGTTTGTATATGAGTGGCAAAACTTGCACCAATTATAAAGTGCTTTAGTAGACAACGCAAATAGCCATATTTCTAGTATTACATGTTTGTTAGAATGTGTGGTAAAACACGGATTACTAGTGGCAGTACGAGAGACGCAACTGACCAATACGAAAGTGAATATACAATATGCTAGATCCTTTTTGGACCGGCCTGAAAATCCGAATGTTCATATGTAATCGCCAGCAAAGCATCCGGAGACCCGCTAGTCCATGAATTACAGTATCCGATATCAAGGATGTCAAATTTCTCTGATATATGCGTGATATTGAAGCTTTGGACGTCACGGAAAACCAAAGCCGGATGCATAGAAAGAAACGGAGTAAACTATATGTGAAGAATAAATGGCAAGGAGCTACTTGGATCGCATCTGGGTCAATGTCGATGTGGCATGGGATGAGAAGACAAGAGAAGATGGCCGACCAAGTTCAATGATTGACAACAGGGAGAGCTGTCTCTTTTCTGTAGAGCTTGAGGGAGGGACATCGAGGCGGCTACGGAATGCTTTCTGGAGGGACGTGTAGCTTCTATCCAAGCCACAATTGATATCTTCTGCAAGTTTGTGAGACGTTGAGATGTTGGGAAACAATAGAAATTAGATAGATGTTTGGTGACGATGTCGATGGTAATAAACCAGTCAAGATCGTGACGTTGAAGTTAGACCGCCGTTACATTTTTGAATTTCTGCAGTCAGTTCTATCTAAAGTCTCTTGTCCGTCTCGTCGATACTGTCGATAAATTATGTGTATTTTATCACTTCATCACAGCTTTAATTTAGTGGATGCTGGCATTAGACAAGAGACTTCTTGCGATAATGGAGGCAAAATATCATTCTAGATAATGTTTCCATATAAACCTCGCACAAAACAAGAGAGAAAAAAAAAGAAGCAAAAGATAAACTGTTATGTAGCTCATTCCCTAATTCAGGCATGTCGACCTGAGGTTTGCCTCGCCGTTTTTACAATGTCTGTCTGAGACACCAGTGCAAAATATCAGCAATATCACAGGGCCTTTCGATTTGTCGTCAACCTTTCGAATATTGTATGAGGCTGACGTGAGTCTAAGAGGTAATTGCCATCTCCTAGTCGATTTTCCTTCCTTCGACCAGCATCATTACACTATCACAACAGCTTCGTTATTGGCAACTGCCCCATAAGTCTATTCTCTGGTTCCAGCTCTAATCCGGTGGGGCACCGTTTTTGTTTCTGAGAGAGCGGTTGCGATAAGTGTGACACCTTTTTTTTTTTTCGACCTTCTCACTTATTCTGACCTCTCGATCCGTTTTTGTTCAAATTATCTTTCATTTTCTACATATCTTGATTTTTTTTTGTTAATGATTGGATTTACATGCCGACCATCACTGGCTTCTCTTTATTTTACGACTGCGACATAACGAAGTTCTTGCTCTCAGTATATCTTTTACTCTGCCTACGAATTTTAACGACTTCTTCTTTTTCTGTGTGTCCATCTACATTACTCAAATCTTCAGCCTGTAGACTTTTCTGCATATTTATTACCGGCCACCTCAACTCTTTGCGACCCATCCACTGTCATCTATCGGAACACAGCCTGCGTCGAAATTACAAACTCACACCCTGCCCGGTACAATACGACTCCCATCACTACACACTCAGCCATTAAATATTCTTTGTCTTGTCTGTGGTCTGTGTCCCGACCTGGCTTTTACGCCCTGTCCAGCCCATATAACCCTGAGCAAGTCCCATCCACGCGACCTGCGCGACGTCTGAAAAAATCCTCGTTTTTGTCTGTCTACTTCAAGAGTAAGGAAAGGAGCAAAAAAAAAAAAACGGACCTGTCGTCACGATCCGACAAACCTGACCTCGTCACCCCTTCCGCGATACCTGTTTCTCAGTTGCTCAAATACACCACTGTCGTTGCGTCCGACCGTCGAGCATCATGAGAAGTCCCATCTTTGACGACAGGCCGGCGTCGACCTTCCAGGGTCCTGACGATAGTGCGACTATCGATGCGCTTGCTGAGGTGATCAAGAGTATGTCACTATGATATCACCATCGCTCACTTGGCTTTATGCCTTTGTGAAGTTCTGTCTGATTCCCATCGGAATTTGCTAACATTTTTATTGCAGACAACTGTTCCATGATCCACGGCAAAGTCATGCTTTCTCTTCGTCAGATCTGTGTCAGTCCCTCTGCCTGGACTCTGACTCTGACTATGCCAACCTCAAATGGTCAGAATGATCATATTCTGTACCAGGTCACAGCTACATCTCCATTGAGAGCTCACATCGACCTCCACACCCGCCTCTGCAACATTATTGCTGCTCATCTCCGTCGCTTTAAGAATGGATCTGGCATCCTGAGTTACACCATCAATATTCCTGACACTAGACCCACTCGTGCCTCTAGCACAACTTCCGAGCCCAACACCAGCTCATGGCGTGCTGAGCGCACCGATGACAAGCTGTTTGCTGTTCACCGTTCTAGCTCTTGCTCTAGCAATGACCGGAGCTCTCGCTCGCGGTCTCGTCACCAGTCGCCTCCACCACCACCGATCGATGGATGTGCTCCACCACCTCCACCCCAATCTCCCAAGATTCCTGCCCTTCTTCCTCCTCGTCCTCCCGTTGGCAGTGTCGTTGCCAGTAACGCCAGCAAGCTGCCCCCTCCGCCTACCGATTCTTCAGAATCTTTCAGTAGACCTGAACACACTGCATCTCCACTGCATGTGTGTGTTTAGGCCGCTTCCTAAAAGCGTTGTGATTTGTTCGTCGATAATTTATATCTGCTATTGCAGGACCCAGTACTGTGTGTCAGGTGGAACTCATTTCAAGATCACTTTGCGGTGATATCTTTGGTATCTTTAATGGAGGTGGACATTGTGTGGGGTCCTCCTATCTCTCCTTTTTGCGCTTCTTTGAGTGCTTGTGCCTCCACAAGCTTGGCCTTCTCTTGTCTGCGCATATCCATGCGGTTGTTCGGAACGCTTTGTGTGACGTAGTACAACTGTGGCCTTTGTCATTTGAGTCTGACCCTTTTGTGGATAATTGTTTGTCGTAACCTATGCGTTTATGACAAACAACTTTTTCTTGTCTCGTTTGTTTTGCTTTTTTTTTGTCTCTGTTTTTGTTTCACTTTGCTCGTTCTAGTCTCTCTACTCTTTGTATCATTTTCTCTGCGTTCATTTCCGCTTCTGTTTGTTCTTATGGCTTACTCTTTTTAATCTGTTTGTTTTGGGTAGTATTCTTTTCATGGTTCGGATATTGGTCATTGTCCAGAAAAGTGTTTTATTTTTACATTGGGGTTTCTTGTATGTGCGTTTTTTTTGGCTTCTGTTGGTATTGGCCGTTTTTCAGCGTTTCCGATTTGCTTTTTGTTTATTGTCTTGTTTTGAGTTTTTACACCATATAGACTTGCTTTTTTGTTTATTTCACCGTTTCAATCTATCAGCTGATACCCAGTTCGAACCCACTACTCATTTCTTGCCTGAGTTTATATATGATTGATGTCAATATCAACTGAATAAGTGATAACAGTCCCGATGTCGGTGAAGTAGCCTGGAGTGCCCGGACATCCCAATAGCTTGCGGATTTACAGATATGAGATGGCTGGTGCTGGATGCAACAATATGCGAATAGCAAATTTTTTTTTCTTGGATACCCGAGGATCGAAGACATGCTTTTTTGTCGTTAATAAAACTAAGACAGCGCTTGCATATATCCTGCATTAGTCTGACCCGTGAATATGGTGATCGCTTGACAATATTATAGATGTGTAAGTGGACCCTTTAATTTTCAATGCATATATAGATCTATAACCTGTCCCGGACGAGAGGCGGACTTGCTGGATATGGCTTCTATGTCAAGATGGGAAACTATATATATATGTGCTTATATATGTATCTAGATTCAAGTTTCTATGGGGGCTGGAACATGAAGAGAAGACAGACGCTGGTCCGATCTGCTGGTTGGTTCCAAGAGCCGCAGCTTATAGCGTAGTCGTCAGCTGGGGACAGTGTGTGATATTGACACTTGCCCACTTGCCATTTGTTAGTCGCTTATATAAGCGGGCAGGAGAGGTAAGAGGTGACTGGGTGATGATTGGATGCATGATGACGAAGGACATTTCACCTATTGATGCGTATAGATGGTTGTCTATGGAACTAGATAAGAATAAGAATGATATTCTGGAGGGAAGATTGTAGGTGTATGGGAGAGAATCATAGAAGATAGACGAATGGGAAGTGGCTTTTCTTTTTTCATTTTTTTTTCATCTCTGCTTAAATGTCTTGTTGTTCGCCTTGTTTTCTCATGGTGCATATATCGCTGCACATTATTGGTAGATTAGAATCTTAGTGATGGTGTGGTAGTCAGGGGTCTGGAGGAGGGGATGTGAGGTGTAGGACTATGCATGATGAGTTAATGAAGTGAATGGCAAGTCACTTTTGTGGTCAATTGTCTGGGATTTTGTATATAGAGGGGGTCATGTGAGATGGAGATGGGATATCAGATGCGAAAAAGGGTAGTGTCTTGGGGTGTACTTGTGGCGATGCTGCAGAGGTCCAATGACCTAATGATTATTTGCCGACCGGATACTTTATATTTTCGACTGGGTGGAACCACAGTGGGAGAAATAATAACTAATTATACTTGTTTCTCTCGTCTTTCTGCATGGGCTGGGCTGAGACTCCCTATGCATACATCATGTCACACAAACCAGTAATCACCACTACTCGCCTTCATTTTTGTTGCAATAATCCACCAATGGTGACATAAATAAATGAATTTTAGCAGATTCTTCAATGATAAGCATTACAACGATGGTCATTGGACCTCTGAAAATCTGACGGCATCCATCCGCCTTCTATGCGGGAATCCGGTGTTACGACTGGGGGATAAAGACGGGCTGCGACTTGGAATAGCAGCATGTGAGATGGAGTCCCATAAAGGTATTCCGGTATCTGGTGGGTTTCTGAGCCTTTTGTGAGGCAATTGTGCGGCGGGTTGATGGATAAATAGTAACTGCGGGAAAAGATCCAGAAGGTAACAGTCAATATGGAGAACCGGGAAGGCATTGATGCAATTCACAGGCTACGAAGCGAATACTGTAACGTTAGGCGGGAAAGCATGATTTCGTGGTAGGGTAAAGCAATACATTTATGTCTTTGCAGTTTTGGGAAAGAAATTATAAATTTGTGGTGGACACCAACAGGATATCAAATGTCTATTGGTATCGGTAGCCATGCTACCCATTAACTCAAAGACAGGTCACTTTATTGCATCTTCTTGGAGTCTACAACTTTGTTGGACTCCTCCTTACTTTCAAGCCTGTCTAAGGCGGCAGAACCGGCAATAATTTGCTTTGCACTTTGCCAAATCATGACTGCGAATGAGAAGGTGTTAGTCCAGGGCTGATACTACTCACGCCACCGTAGTCCTCCGACTCTCCACATAGCCGAAACCATACCAAGTCGCACGTCGCAATGGCTTCTGTGAGTAAAAATGAACATGATAAAATCTTACGTGACGGAACGACGACCCATGGGAAGTTGAAGCCGACAAAGTACACCCAGAAATATAGGGCCTCGGGTCTACTGTGACTGCGGCCAGTGATAACAGTCTCGCCGAAATACGTAGCGTAATAAAGAATGACGCCGTAGAGATGACCAATGGAAACGGCAGAGATGACAAGTGGGCGGAGAGGGCTCCTGTGGGCAATAGCAACGACACAAGCCCAACTGAGGAGTCCCCAAAGTAACTGGTGCGTCCTTGTTAGGCAAATTGTACGATGGTGAGATTGGCCTCATAGAGAGGCAAGAAGATATTTCGTGCTTACGGTGGTCACAGTTTCAATAGAGAGCATGAAAGGATCTGAGACAAGGTAGCGGGAATCGGAAAGGCTATACTCTTTCCATAGCTGTGCAAAGAGGGACTGGCGTCCGGCGAGGTCGGAGTGATAGATTACAAAGTAGCCTAGGGTTGTTAGTGTATTGTCTATTAAGTTAAGGGTAGTATTAATCATAAGCAATGTTGTATATGGAAGTTCCGAGTTTTGAGGTAGGAATGGCAAGGCGTAGTTCCTGATAGGTTAAGTGTATTTGTGTGTCTGATTCTAGTGTAGCAACACATAAATCCTACCTTCAAAAAAGCAATGCAAGAAGCCACCTAGAAACCCGAATATTAGATCACAATCCATGATTCACTCAAAAGTCCAGCCAATCATAACTTCCGCTTACTTACAAAGAGCAAACCACGCAACCGTTGAAACCTCCGCTACCGATAGCCGGGGGTTGACACTCTGTGTCCAGTACACGGCCATCCCAAGAACCCATATTATGATAAGCGAGAATGTCATGGCTAGAGTTTTCAATGTGCTTTTGTTGGGTTCATAGTGTTGGATGTAGAGATCGGTGGGGTAATAATTGTGGAAGACCGTCATGATGTTAAGTGTTGCGTTGGTGCGCGTCGGGACTATGAGGGTGGTTTAGAAAAGAAATTTCACCGTATTATCACGAAGGCTATCGAAACCTCTTGATATTGAGAGGGAGAAGGAATCAAGAGCGTAGCTGAAATATGTCTTCGGTAACTAAGCTGTTTGTAATTCATGATGATGTCGTTAAAGTTCGGTTGGGTTTACAGCATCCCTTACCCCTACCCGCGTCGCACCAGGGTTGTGAACAATTAAATAACCCTACCAGTTGATTCCGGTTTCACAATCACCCATTACCAAATCAAGTGCCAACTCGATATGAGGAGAATTTGGTGGATATTTGCACTGAATTTTTTTTGCCAAGTAGATTTCGAATTGCAGAGTTGTTCTGATTGGAGTCACAAGACTCCTTGGCATTTCCTTTGATGATAGATCACATTGTCAGTTTGATGAGCTCAGAACATGGTCTGCTTATCAGGCGGTTGCGTCATCCAAAACCACCTTGCACGCACTTACTTTGCCAGATCCATACTCGAAATCTCAATCTCTGCTTACCGGTGTTTCACAACTACAGACCTGACATACAAAAAGAGCCTCACAAACAAGTTCCAACAATGTATACTTTTTCTTCCCTTACTACACCGACCCCGAAGGTCTGACATTGAAAAAACCAGCCCACAGATCATCAGTTGCGAGACAAGAGCTTGACAAGTCCTGTCAGCCAATCAATCAGCCGCCTTGTTTTCCCATTTGGGTCCTGCGGTAAGCCCAAGGATCATCACGTCAATTTCAAGAGTAAAAGATGTAGGGTGTGTGTACGTGTAAATTATAATGCGATAGTCTGCGTTTCTTACATTGGTGATGTTATAATGAGCTTCTAGATGTGGCAAAGGGTCATATGATTATATCTAGCGTAGTACAGAGTAGCCTTGCAAGGTTGTAATTATATCAACAGAGTTGAGGTTATGGAACATGGCTGGTTGAGATTGCATAAAGAGCGAGAAGTCACGATTTCTTGTATATTTATTAGAGACTTGCAATTGCATCTCGCATATCGTCAGGGAGATGAGTCGATCTAGCTCGAGAAATATGCAGGCACTGGCAACTTGACGACAATATCAACTTCATCGTTGGGCTTCAACCCTTTATAGTTTAATAAAATAAAAGTCCCGGTTGGGTCGAAAAGACTGGTTGTGGTATATGTGGTATGTGCGATTATAATTTAGATGCAAAGACTATTTGCTCACAAGATATTTATCCGATAACCCAATATATACAACTGAAAACCTATAACCGACCCAATCACCACAATCCACTTTTGCTGGTGGTTCATATTTCGTGCCTCGTATCTTTATATCATCATATCAGGTGACGAATCTTCGCCTGCCTGCAATACACAACGGCTCGGTTTGCTCACCACTGTTCTGTTCTGTCCTCCGTCATCAACCAACCACCATATCCACTAGATCTCAGTGCATACATGATGACTTCATGGTGCATATTGATATTATTTTGAACGAAAAGAGACCACAAACACGATGCATCTTCTTCAACAAAAACTCTCAAAATTTTGATAGGGATCATCTCGTTATATAACCATAACTCAACAACCTTGACTCATATCACGGTTGGCGGGACGCTCCGCACCGGAATTGGCAGGGAGATAATCTCAGGCGTCGGCGACATTTCAGCAAGAGCAGCCAGATACTCATTGCGCATCAGGGTCACAAAGCTATCAGAATCCGCCGGTAACCTCGAATGTGAAATGGTCGTCCAATCGAGCAGCCTCGTCATCTCTGAATCAGCTATGTTTGGAAGTTCCATCGGGTCGGGAAACAAGAGGAATATACACTCGCAGAACACGGCCCGCTCGGGAAGCGGCTTGAAGGAGGGGTCATAGCCGACCAAGGGGAACCGATACGTGTAGATGTATCCGATGATACAGGCCCATATGAGGACGGGCCGGACGTGGTGGAGAGGGGGCATGTTGGGGATTGCAGGAAGGCTGACAGTGGGGAAGGCGCCGGTGGTGCTGCTGGGGGAGGAATATCGGATGGCGGAGCCGAGGGCGTGGGTTTTTATGTGGTTGACAATGGCTTGGATTTGCCCGCGAAGCAACGCTAAGCAGACAATGTGGGCGTTAGGCGCCTGTGGTCTCTCGATGAGGAACTCGTGGAGGAAGAGACAGGAGGCTAGCCGTATAACGGGCGATATGAGATCTAGAGGTTCAATGGGCATCTGTGTGGTGGTGGGCGCCGACGGCATCTCGTGCGTGGGACCTGGCTCGGCGATCATCCCCGGGGGCACAGGCGGTGATGGTGTTGGCCGTGGCGATATGTCATTGGGCGTAAGGATACCACTCGCCGCTTGTATTTGCGAAAAGGAGCAGTGCTCCCGCAGCGAGTGGGGGTAGCGGACGAGGTTGTAGAGGACATGGAACCACTCGTCAACGAACTCATGGGGGTCGAAGAGGATGGTGCGTGGTGGGGCTTTGCGGGCGATCATAACGGCTTTGTGAAAGAGGACGAGGTTTTGGACGGCGTTGTTAACGACAGGCATGACGCCAGCTTTGGCGAGCATATTTTTAGTAATAAGGCGAATTTCGTCGCGGGCTTCTGAGGGCATGATGAGGGAGATATCAGGCCAGATGCGGGGGTAGTCAAGGTAGGGGGAGTAACCCGTAGTTGCAGCTCCGAGAGAGTCGGCTCTGTGGCGGGAGTCAGTTGGTGTCAAGCGGGAGCCTGTGATTTGAGGGAACTTACCGGCGAAGCTTGTGGATGAGATACCAGTCCATGGTCTTGGCGTTAATGCCGCCGTGTGATGCTACTAGTTTCTTCAGACCATTCATGTGGATGTGCCAGTCATCATAGTGGCCAGTAAACCGCTGTGAGCAGAATTAGCAACAGGCCAGTCACTGGATTCGGAACATGACTTACTCCGATGATGGCCATTGACGCGATACACTCAAGAACATACGGTCGCGCTCTCATGGCAGCTTCATCACCTTCTTTCAGCCCCTCACTGACCAACGCGCACATCCGACTCAGATAGAAAGACAATGACGTCAGAGCTTGCGGTGGGTTCATACCGCGACAATGCATCTCCACCAACACACTAGAAATAACAACTGTGTGAAGCTTCCCCAAATCCTTCGCCACACTCTCAAAGAATTCCGGCACACGCATGGGATTATGTGTCAAGATATCCTCAAACGGGTACATGCTAATGGGCATACTCGTCAAATAAAGCTGGAAGAGAATCTTGTGGTTGTCACTAGCCTTGACATGTACAGGCAAAGATCTCCAGGCTTGCGCATGGTAAAGTGACGGTGTAGGATACTCAGCGGGTAGATTCCCCGTATAATTTCCAGGAAACCCCCCGCGCATCGTCAGGTTAACATTGTCGAGTTGACGGGCCTTTAGTAGACACTCCAACACTTGTTGATAAGCCGCCTCTGACGGTTCATTCCGACTCCGATAGCCTGAGTTCTTTTGCAAATTTTGCGGCATGTCAACATTAAACGACGAGAATCCCTGAAACCTTTGAAGCCGTTGGTCCGCCGCTGTCTTTTTCTTTCCCTTCTTTGCTGTTGTTGATGTTGCTGTTTCAGTGGTGGTGGTGCCAGTAGTGGTACTTGTCTCTGTCCGTTTTGTCACCCGGGCTTTCTTCTTGATGGCTACCCGATCTGCCGGAGTCACAAGATCGGGATTTGCAATGATAAGTTCATCTTCAAACGACTTTGGCACCGGATGTTGTGCCGTGATTGTTGAAGCCGATATTGAAAAGACTGAAAAGGTGCCAGCAGCCGCTGACGAGGCGCTTGCTGTTGACGAAGATGACGGTGATGATGATGATGGTGACGGGAAGGAAGAGGAAGAGGCCTTCTTTTTGGGCTTTTGCTTGGCAGGCTCGGGAGCAGGTGCTACTGAGTTGACGAAGAGGATGCCCTTGTGTTTGGACTTAGTCACCTGCATGCCCTTTTTGGTGGACACGAGCTCGCCATCTTGCACAAAATAGTCCATGATGGGAGATGTTAGTTAAGCGCAGCACAAGTGCCGGCTAGTCGGAGAGCGGAAAGATTTGGTGAAATAAGATGAGATGAGACGAGGTCCAAGGTATGACGGTGAGTGAGTTGACCTAGATGAATGACCTAAGAGTGGTGATACAAAAGAGAACCCCGAACCCAAATGTCTAGGCAAGTTGTCTAATTTTCAGGTCAAGCTTGGACTCTTTTGGTGAGTGAAACAGCTGAAAATGATAGGTGAATGATGATGTAATGAGGTGAGTCGATGGTAAGTTGACCTCTAGAACCTACGAGACGAATTGATGTGGCGCGAGCTTCAAGCTTTAGGTGTGATGATAATACAAGTTGTGCGAACAAGATACGACGGCTAGAGACGAATGAAAGGCCACGATAATGAGGTCGTATGCGAAGAAGAGACGGAACTTGTATGTGAAAAGGCAACGATCCAGTTAATAAATAGCCAAGTTCATAAAACGCAAAGACGCTCTTTCTCAAAAGTGGACTAAGACCCACGCCTGGTTTGACCGAGAAGTCTTCCTACCGATCAAAAAGTTCAAGAACAAAGAGAGAGATATAGCCTTGGCTTTGCTAGGGTTGGCATTTAGTAGTTGACAGCGCTACGGGCTCGTGGTCTTGTCTTGTCTGGTGGTCTGTATTGCGATCAAAGTGTGTACTTTTTTCACTTTGTTTGTTTGATTCCCTGTAGTTGGGTTCTGCTAATTTATTTAGCATATGCCTTCGGATTTTCCCTCCTGGTCAATGTCCGACTGGGACAGAGATGATCAAATCGGAAGTTTTGAACAAAGAGATTGCTACGGGGGGGGGGGAGGAGTTGTTATGGGAAAGGGAGAGAGATAATGACAACTCTATCACGATGGTAGAGTAGGGAAGGAAATGATGCGAATCTGGGCTTCTTTCAAAATTCTTACAAATATGTTTCTTTTAAATAGTATGTGATTTTTTTGACACTAACCTGGATTTGGCGTTAAGAAAGGTGCGATTTGATGCACTTCAAGGTTATCGAGGATTGGATCGCGGCTGAACAATTAACGTTGCCGGGGTTTTGACGATTGATTAATGAGAAGAGCTTTGCTGCTGATATTCGACACCGGTTAAGCTGTGTTTGTTCCTGGTTGATTCAAGAATCAGAAAATTTGCCACTGTGAACCTTGGAACAATGCCGCAATTATTCTGGACTAAGGGATGGTGTCGAGCTAGAAGATTGAAGGAACTTGTTTTTAGTTTGTTGGTTAAGTGGAAATCCGTCGCAAACGAGATCAACATAGACCATGTTAAGAAACGAAAAAAAAAAGAAAAGGTACAGAAGAGTCAGTAATCATTTGACTCTTGATGGTTGCAACATAAAGCCCAATGTGATGTGAAGTGGGGACGTTGATACTGAACAATTCGGCAGTTTCTCAAAGCGATGCCATCAAGTAGAATATGAACATATAAGATGAGAAACAACTCCACGTGAACCACGCCCTTTGCGCACTTTGGTGAAAGTTAGGAAGGTATGCTACGTGGATCAGCTCATTGAAAGGAAGGTGTAAAGACCTCAGATATGTAAGAATTATTGCATTGATCACGAGAGATGAGAAGAGAAAACTAGATCGACAAAAGACATCATCACCAATGCTTGAGAGATTGTCAATGCAGAAAAACAGTTGGATGTGTCAGGCTTACTTCTTTCTTTCTTTCTTTTGGTAGGAGAGATTAGTTAGCATGGCATGGTGGTATACATACGGAGATAAGATCATCGCCGTTGATTGTTTGGTAACAACCCTTGAAGAAAACGGTTGCGGCTCCGATTAAGTCCAGCGACTAGGGGCGGGAACGGCTCTGTTTTCCGATCCGCATCTCGTGCTTTATCATGGTAAATCGTAGCCAGACGTGTTGGGTTTCCAAGTTGTTTCTCCAAGTATGGAAACTGTCGATACCGATGCATGAGATTATGTGATATATAAAAAAAAGGCCATACATATGTACATATCAAAGTATTGGCTACAGCCCTAAGTCTTGAGTGATAAATATCTGGGAGGACCAATGGGCCAGGATCCATTAATCCATCGCCAATGGTTCAATCCCAATCAAATAGGCTAGTCACCCGACTAGTATCTCAGCCATTATGATGCGTGTCGATAATTAAATAAAAGGCAGATATCGCACAGTACACAGTGAAACAGTTTCTGGAACCATGCACTCACAACCTCATGATAACTGCTTTCGAGATGAGGTTACATGATAAAGATTGCAGCAATGCATCCAGCGGTCCTCTGGAGTTCATCACCTTGATATCACCAGTAGGCTTGCTTTTTGGTTATGCACTTCACTCGAAATGGAAGAATCTGCGCTTAGAGATCTATGTGTGATGAGATGCAGACTCCTCGTCTATGTGCAATCTGCAGCACACACACACACACATATGCATAAGCATCGGCAATATTCTCCGAGCTCTCTCACGGAGATAAATATTTGGTTTGTATGTTTATTTGATACACCACGTTGGCGCCCCGAGCAGTGTAAGACATCCTCTAAGGATCTGAGCAAGCTAATTACATACCTTTAGATTGGATCATTACAGATCCTTGGAAAAGCGAACATCACCAACACAGATCTTGTAAAGAAAAACAAAACAAAAAAAAACAATATCTCCTCAAACTCCCGGACTTTAGGATCCCAAGGGACAGTGGCTTGGGAAGGATGAAAAGATGGAAAAAAAGAAAAGGCGGACAAGCATATTGGCCAAGCAACTACAGGCCATGGCAGTTGGGTTTGAGAAATAAAAAAAAATAAAAAAAAACACAGTGTCACTATTCTAAGCTGACAAATTGACGTGCTATCCGTGTCTGTCAGACACAGATATGATAGACACACAGACGACGATCGACTTTATCGAGGAAGGAGACGTGGGGCGGCCATATTGGATCAGCTTTGACTTGCCCGCCCACCACGAAAAGTCTCACTGTATTTATTTATTGCAGGAACTCGATTAGATGGCTGAGAGATGCTAAATAACAGAAAGAGATAACTAAATGATATTGAATCTATAGAACCAGATTAACATTGATTAGCGGTGGTTATATAGCATGCACGCGATAAGATCTTGGGAACAAGTGGTAGGCTTGCATATTAAAACTAGGATGCCGCATGAGATATTGATAATCTGGTCGGATGGACGCCGTGGCTTTCAAAAACTAGATCTCTGGTCACATTTCGGAAGAAAATGCTAATGGATGCCACTGTGTGTTGATACGCAGCCACGCAACTTTTTACAGTGTATCGATAAGTACGGGTCAACCCGTTCCTGTCAAAATACTGTCGGACACCGGTACCACAGAAATTTCGAACTCTGTGTGGGGGGAGGGGGCCCGCACGAACCATGTCCATGATCCCATATGCTTATTGTGATTGTGGTTGTGGTTGTGGTTGTGGTCGTGGTTGTGCTTTTTGGGTTCGAGTTCGGAGTTTGTCCCTTGCCGAACACCTGCAGTTTACAGCCATGAAAATATTTCAGATACGTAAATATCATGGAGAGTCGATCTCGTCACGATAGGGACCTTCCTGAACCTCGTTGCATGGGACATGATCGATGACAATGTCAGACCCGACACACAAGACACAGAAGCAAGAAACGGCGTATAGATTTTGCCCAGAAAAGCAGGTCTACCATTTTTGACCGGGTCAAGTTGCCTTCTTTTGTCAGGAGATGCGACACTGCTTCCCTTTATTTTCTTTTTCTTTTTCTGTTGACTGTGAAGGTATTTTTGTCCTGTAATCTACTTTTCTTTCAGGAAGTTTCGTTAATAAACCAAATCAATATGCCGTGACAGACAACAGAGCGGAGTATCCACACTATGCTTCCTTTGATTCAGAAAGTCTGTGACCCCCACCCAATGTACAGGATCATCAACTGTAGGAATGGGCCAGGAGTTGGAGGTAGGCTAAGACATGGTGCAGCATCCACCACAACACAGGGAGCTTGAGAAATCTACTTGATATTTCAAGTGATGGTTATGGTGAACTCTTGTGACGAGCTGGCAGACTGATTGAAAATTGTGACCAGGCAAACAATGCACAAAGGGTTAGCAGATGAGGCGCAAGAATTATGGAAGAGAAGATAGGTGAGTACCGACAACGCACCAGATCCATGCTGCATGTCAACTACTCGTTTATCACCGAGCTACACCAATATTTGGTTAGTCCGTAAGATCGATCGATTAGACCACGTTGGAATTTCTAGTTGTCACCAAAATTTCGTCGATTGTCAAAGTTCAGGTGGGCTTGTATGCTCCAAGAAGGCTCTAAAGAGGCAGAAATGTCATCAGTGCCACTGTTGACATCTCAACACTTCAGCCCTCGGGATAAATATAGCACTAGGTGTTTACCAGCTTTTCTAGGTCCAACTTTATCTGAATGTTACGAAGACTAGCTCTGATTTTTGTTGCCTCCAAGCCTACATTGCTATCCCGTTTGGTTGGTTCAGGAAGCTGGGGATTCGGATCTACAGCAATGAATACGCCCCAAACACCTGCCAAGACGAAGAACGTTGGAGATTTCACCACAGCACTGACATCACAACATCAGTATAAAGTCGGGGTGAGATAGTCAAGGTTCCAGAGATCAACACCACAAACACCAATGACACCCTTTACAGATAGAGAATGCAACCATGTTGTGAGATACCCGGTACGTTAGTGAGATCCATCGTCTGTGTCAGGGCACTAAGGGGGCTTAAAAAGGAAATAATATTCGAGCTGTGCATATTAGCTGAAGATGACTTACCGTGATGATGGCGGCCCTGAACTTATTCACGCTTTGCATACCTATATAACTCGGCCAAGGCATACGAATCGATCTGCCATTAGCTACGTCACAAAGACCATGAGTGTAGTTATGAGAGGCTTCCATCAACAAGGTGCCCGGGCAGAAACGACATCAACCCCCACTACAATCTGCTCCAAATCTCAACTCATCTGCTTCCCCCCCCCCCCCCCTTCGCCAATCACTCACTTCAGCCTGTTCCTGCCCACCACCATGTCTAAAGATCCAATCTCCATCATCATCGCCAGATATATCCAGTCAGTCAAGGGACAGGGTCCATCGGAGGGAGGACTGTGTGCACTAAATATGCATACACAACGGGGATGGGTGGAGAAACAGGTGTGTAGATATTCGTTGTGTGCTGCCGATTGTTCGCCAGAATCAGACTTGCAAATGCAGTATGAGGATATCATGACATAGCAATTGTCATGACACAGTGGGATTAGCGAGGAGGCGCATATATGCGGTGGACAGACGATTCGAGCGGTCCCATAATTGGCGTTGAGAGACAGTTTTGTCTAACCATCTAGCACACTAGGAAGACAAGTCTCAATATCACCAAGGGAAAATATCCCCATTTTTTGACCCGCCACAAGAGACCAGCCAGATGGGCATTCGGTTTGTCACTTGTTTAGCAATGTCATTCTGTGATCCCAAAATGGCTGTCTATTCGATGGGGATTTTGGGATTGTATCAAGTTGCTGTCTTGTCAAAAACTAGAAGTGAATGCCTTTTAGGCTTCGTGGTTCTGCAAAATTCCGTAAACGGGCGGCCGCTACTTCTTGTCAGTATTAATGACTTCCAGGAACTGCCATGCCATAGTCACCACCGAAACCACAAGCATACATTTCTGGACAATTACACCCGCAAATTTCGGTTTACCTACCCCATCTGCCCTATCGTCGAAGGAAGAAAACAGAGAGTTCTGAGTAAATATCTTTTTCCATTTGCAGATATGGAGCTCGCACTGGCCGGTTACCTCCTTATTACCTCTAGAATGGCTGCAGGCAATTCTTCCAACAAGATTTCAAATCACACCATGCAGAAGAAAGCCAATACGTACGTGTATTTTACATCCTACAGACCCGATTAGCTGAATTATTCCGGTCAATCTAGTGTTGCACTGTCGGAGGTAGTTGGTGACCACTTGGATTAGTCATCATATGTGGCGTCGTGCCACACAACTTGATCAAATAATGGCAACGGAGTAAACTAAGCTCCGGTTTTGATTTATATTAGAATCAAGAAATTCCTAGGCTATTACATACACTTTCATCTCTAGACTGTAAAATAATGTTCCATTCAATTATAACCAAAGCCAAAATGAAGTTGATCAACACTGCCACAGGAGAAAATCACAAATATGGCTCCACCGCCATCCCAAAACAGTAACTACTTACCTCATGCCAGGATAGTTTGGTGTTAAACTCATGTTCCTGATGACGACGACATTGATTTTAATCAAAAACTGAGAGTTTCAAATACGATCAAACACTATTCGATATACATGAACACACTCTTTAGTCACTTTCCAATGCTGTGAATAATACAGACAATGTTTTCTTACATCATCGCCATTGCGGCAATTGCCTTAATGTTCTATGCCTCATCAGGCCCGCCCTCCCCAGCCTACCGAGCCCCACTTCCGGCACTGAACGAGGATCTCCTTGCCATCTCAGGTCCAAACGACACGGTTAAGTGTCCTGCGGCCAACTACTCTATCCACATTTTCTCGAAAGAGCCACTTGTCATCTACGTGGAAAACTTCCTTTCGGAAGCTGAACGCAAGGAACTCCTCGACGTGAGGTAAGTGGTACTAAATTTCATGTTACACGGATATCGAAGGTCAGATGGGGTCGAACGCTTCATTTTAGAGTTGGTGGTACCACAATTTTGTGCACAGTTGAACATAGCATGTCTTCAAATCCATGGTAAACTAGTGAGACTCAGAACACTGAACCGACGGGCAGCCACAGAAACTCGCCATATCTATATTGAATTTCTTAAACATGTTTCAACTCTCTGTACCACATCCTAGAATGAGTTTCAGTCACACATGACCTCATTCGATATCCTCCCCTCCCTACTACGCTACAATCCACTAACATTCATTCCAGTGAACCCCTATTCAAACCCTCCACCATCACCCACGACGGCTCTACCACCCAAATCGACCCCTCCGTCCGCCTCTCCGAAGTCGCCCTCCTCCCCCGCACCCCCACCATCCACTGCCTCGAATCCCGCGCCCGCGCCTTCCAAGGCTGGCGCCGCAACCTCTGGATTGAACGCCTTCGCACCCAACGCTACGGCCCCGGCGGCCACTACGGCCTGCACTACGACTGGAGTAGCAACGCAGGCGGCTGGGGCCGCGTGAGCAGCTTTATGGTATGGGCGGATGCATCAGGGGATCTCGAGGGCGGGGAGACAGAGTTTCCGTATTTGCCAAGGGTGGAGGTGCGGAGTGGGGATGGGGGGTGGTGTCGGTTTGTCGAGTGTGATGAGGAATGGGATGAGGCGAGGCAGTCGGGGATGGAGGGGGGGGGTGAAAAGAAGCCGGTGGGTGCGGAGGGACGTGGGGGGCCGTGGGAGGGCGTGACGTTTAAGGTTGTCCCAGGAAATGCAGTTTTCTGGGAGAATTTCCGGGCCGATGGGTCGGGTAGGGGGTACCCAGAAACGTTCCATGCGGGATTGCCGGTCAAGAAGGGCACCAAGGTTGGGTTGAATATCTGGTCATGGGGGGCCATCGAGTGAATTTTTTTTTTTCAGCTTTTGTTCTCCATGGATTTCCAAGGCCAACACCATCTGGCAATGTGGCGAAGTTGGTAATCATCGGTCGTCATTTGGGCTCGGCTAGACAGAGCCGGAAGTCTGGCTACCTCGGTATCTTCTGTAGAACGTGGCGATCGCCATGATGTTAAAGGACTACATTAAAAGATGCACACAAAGGCAAGAGTATATATGATGGGACAAAGAAAATATTTTGCCAATGATGTAGCGCGGTACATGACCGCATAATATCATTACAACTATGAAATCATCAATCCAAAGCCACCTTCCAACCGTCACACATGATAACGTTAAACACATACAAACCATTAAGACATCCACCATGAAAAACAAAGAAATCTCTCGGCTAACATACAGGCACGCGACACCGCAACAGGTTCTTTACACAACGCCATCAGGTCATCATGACCAATATCAAATAGAATCATCTAACCATGGTCAACTGATTGAGTCAGTCTTCAACCAAGGAATCTGCAAAAAAAGAATCAGTCAAGACAATTTAACCCATGATAATCATACCGCGGGCTGAACAAGGGATACAAGAAAGGGGAACCGACACTAAAATAGATATCGTCAATAACATAAAAAAGGAAAACCCCAGAGAAATGGAGATATTGCCAGTAACAGGGACACAACGTAGCAAAAAGTCCATAATGGCACGACATGAACAATACACGATTTATCAAAAGAAAAAAACGGTGGGAAATGCGAGATAATACGTTTTTTTTTGTTTAGTGAAAAAAAGAAAAAAAAATTGGGAAATCTCCAATTGAAGTCACCACTCGCCTTGTAACGCCCACAGAAAGAAAAGTACCCATGACGCACCGGGCGACTCGGCGAGTCACGGCTCCTCCTTTCCAGATCTGATCTCGGCTCGCTCCGTCGCTGCCAATCACTCGCAAGTGACAACATGAAGCGATTCTGGAAGCGATGGATGAGTAGTGATCCAGGCCTGTTCCAATTTACTGCGGACCTCCTTCAATGTATACTGAGTTGCCGGGTATTATGGACCAAGTGCAGCAGGCAGAATTTATAAAAAATAGGAATGTTGTGAGTACTGGGGGGTGGGCATCTCGGGAGGGGAGAAAGAATAATGTGAGTGAAGTATTTGATGAATAATTCAGGGGGCGCGAGGGTGATCAAGAGGGCAACGCGGAGATATAGTCCGAAGGAACAAGTGAAGATAAGCAACAGCTTCGTGACAAGGAACTATGGAAGCTCCATACATATATGGGTTAAAGAGCAAGAGAAGATGACAGCAAAGGCTTAAAGCAAAAGCAATGTACTACAAGTTTTTATGTGAGTACACTTTCTGTCTTCTTGGTTTGCCAGAAGCCTTAAGTCGGTATAGGGTGGTTTGTTACGTTATCCACGGACAGCGAGCGTCAAGACGTCGAAGTGTATATATCCGGGGTCACAAATGGTGCCCAAGATAATGAGACGTTTGACAAGACACCTTGGCAGCGTGCTCTTGTTATATAGTTTAGTCTCTCCAACAGGGTTATCCTTAGATCGGAAGACGATTAGAAGCTTTGTACTGTTGGTTCTTTTTCCAGTTTTACTGATTTTGTTTTGTTTGTGCCGTGACCATCCTATTTTCTATCCAGGAGAGGAAACAATAACCATTTTGATGCTGTATAAGACCTTCTATCCAGCCGCCGCCATAGCCAAGAGAGACAAGTAAATGGGTATTATGAATAATAAATAATGAATGAGAGTAAGAAAAGAAACAAAGAACCCGATTCTGGAGAGCTGGGTCTCCATATCATGTGTCTGGGCAAACGATATATAAAGTTAAGATGGGACAGAAGCGCAGTGACTTGCCTGTGCTGAGGCCGTTACGAGAAAAAGAATAATGCAAAACGTCAGAAAAAAAGCAAAACAAGAAAAAGGAGCAGACATCATATCATCTTAAGGACGAGTCTCCTTCTCTTTCAAGCCGCCAATCTGATCCATGTCAATGGAAACAAATTGCGTCTTGCTCTCCTTCTCATAAGCAGGAAGCTGCTCAGGGACAGGCTCGAGGCCAACGCCACTGTCCCCCACCCGGACAACCAGAACCCGACCAGATTGGTTACGGCCAGATTCATCGAGCTCATCGGGGAATGTAAGGCGTATCTCGGGAACATTATCGGGAGAGTGTGGAGGCGAGTTAGGGTTGGCAAGCATAGGCTTGTTGGAAGTGCCAATGTAGAGGATACTAGAGCGGCCATTCTTGTCGGTGGTCTGGATCGTGATATGATTGCTGCCGCGGGACTCAGAGTAGGAAGGAAGAGTAGAGGTGAGCTTGGCTTCCTTCCGCAAACGCATGCGGCGCATGATGAAGAGGACGGTGCATAAACACAAAGCAAAGACGACGAGACCCAGCACACCCAGAGTTAGGTTATAGTTGGTGGTATCGGATCCATCCACGGACCGCTGGGTAATGATGCGAGAGATAGAAGGCATTTTGATTGAAGTGGGTCGGTAGCGTCAAAAAGTCGGGATGGTGATTATGTCGATATTAAAAGCAAATACTCAGTTAAGAGATTTGCAGAGCGCGCTGCGGTGGACATGTTAGTCAAGTCGAATTATAGTGAGCAATGAGGCAGCAATGTGAATCAAGGGTGGTTTAGAGTTCCTAGTGCTTTCAATATTGGGATTGTTGACAGCCAATATATTAGTGGCCTAAGACAACTACCGTCTAAAATCCAATAATAGAGACCCCATCCCTAGGAGTGGGCATTCCAATTATATACTCCACGTTTTGATTAATGGCATGATGCATCCATCAAAACGGGACAGTACATATAGAAATGCATTGAGGAAGGGGCAGTCATTGCTTCAGCTGTTGTAGTCCACAAATAGGGATATATATGTATCTAAAACCACCGGCTGGCACGTTTGAGAGCTCAATAAAATGTAGCTACAGTCTCATGATCAACACCAGTTCTTGGATCGGGTTGTAAATAGCCATCAATAGCGCATTAAGTAGCCGCATACCTCAGAACATGTTGGTGTAAGGTAGCAGAGCTTAAGATTTCTTGGCCTGTCGTTAAAGATTCAGGTCCAAGCATTACCACGATCCACAACATCTGCAAGCTGCATCTTTCTTTCCTACAAAGGGAAAAAATAGAGCCTGGAATGAAAGCACCTAGAATTCACATTGCCACTGAGAGGGGGGAAATCATCAAGGCACATACACAATTAGTCAGAAGCCGAAGCTGATTAGGTCGTCGAGGACGGTATTAGCAGGTCGTAACCGTGAATATTATATCGATTATCAGACAGGTCGTCGCAATATCGGAACGCAAACAAGAGAAAAACAAGCCGAATAATCGGAATAGAAACAGTAACACACAAAGCAATCTACGGAACAAAGATTACCGTACTGTTTTTTTTTTGCTGCAAAATAGGGACGAGTCGGATTGGAATGATAGGACGAATCAACTACACGTAAACGGGCGTGTAGAGGATTCCAGATATTAACGAAGGGCGTCACGGATTAGCACTAAAAGAGTGGATGAGGGAGAGAGACTCTGACGTGATAGAGTATCAGATCACCTCGATAGAGAGCGTGGGTGGTTTGCAACGAGGACACAAAAAAAACGAAGCAATGCTGTCGACCTTGAAAAGGTTAGTAGACAGAAAAGAAGGAAAAGAAAGAAAAATCGAGAACTTTGGAGGTGGAAAAGGACGAAAAGAAAAAAGGATCCAGAAGCGCCAAAATTCAGCAAGAGCTGGAAGGCTGATGGGGGGGGGGGGGGGGTGAAACAAGTAGCAAGTAAGCAAAGCAATACACTATGGTAAGCTAAGCTGGCAGGCTTAACACAAGAGGAACTAGAGTTGAAAGACACAGACAGAAACAGGTTTGTTTACCCTAGTCCGGTCCGTTGAGATGGGGACGTGTGGTAGTGGGCTGAGGGGTGTGGAAGAGGGTTGGCTTATTGTGCCAGGAACAGAGCACAAAATGAGGGAGACTCGCACAAAACGGCAAAATCTATCGTGGAATGGAATTGGTTTGTGCACGCCCTTGTATTCCAGGTGAGGTTGTGGTCTGGCAGGCGTCAAATAAGGGCCCAGAATACCAAAACAAGCCTAGGCCCAGGGGCAAAGACGCAGGAACAAGAACAAATGCCAGGAACAAGGCCCGGAAGAATATCAGGTTGACCAGGGTCTAGGGTCAAGTCCCACCAATAATCGTGGGGCAGAGCAATAACGCAACTTGATAAAGCCGCACGCACAGAAGAAAAGAAAAAAAAAATGATCGGGATTATTTCGTCCAGTCAAGAAAAAAAAATTCTGAAAGAACGAAAGAGAAGAGGGGAAACCGTACGTTGCGATTCAGGAGAAATAGTGATAAAGCTGGGGGGTGTTGGCGAGAGGGCGAGCGAGGACTGGCCGACGTTACAGCAAGTCCAACCAGCGGGAAATTAGATGACAAGTTCTGGGCCTGCCAGGGGCAAGGAAAAGGGTCAAGAGGAAGGGCAAAATCCACGACAGAAAAGTAAGCGGATGAGCTACGAATATTTTGCGATTAACTCAACAGAAAGACAGTGAGAATAATGGAGGCGAGGGTTGTATCCTATTGTTCTCTGACCCAGGCGTTGGTCGACTTTGTCTTTTCACAGATGCACGTTGATGTAGGTCAAAGTGAATGCAGCAAGAGGCTATCGTGCTTAAAGACTTGCAGTATCAGGGATCCGCGGTTGCAGTTATGTCGATAACTTGGCTAATAGCCTATCAGGGTTGCTTAAATATTATAGGGTTTGGGTTTGGATTTTCTCTCGGCAGTTTGTAGTGACAATTGTTTAGCGGATAGGTGGGCTGTAAATTAACAATTTAGCGGTCAAGATTGTAAGATTGCTACTGATCGAGCGGTTGATGCAACAAGGATAGTGAGTGGGTTTGAGCTTCCAAGCGGTGAAAAGGGAGACTTTTGAACTTTGTTATTACAAAATAATAAGCTTTTGTAGTGGCTGAATTCTGCCGCGCAAACAAAGCTGAGATATTGAAATTCAAAGAGAGGGGGTGAGAGTGGCAGTTTTTCGATTCGCAATGCAAGATTTAACTGGCAATTGACAGATAGAAAATGCTTGACTGATGGCCTTGGTGTTTCTTAGAATCAAGGATAGCATAAAGCAATCAAACTCGATACTTCTTCAATTTTGCTATTTTATATGTCCATCAAGTGGGAGGCATCACACCATGGCAATGTTCCAACAGAAGAAGCCAAAACACAGTCAAGTGACCAAAAGTCAGCAAAGTAGCTAGGAAGTAAATATATGACAATGACGAAATCGACGATTTTCAAGCACCGACTCTGGAAAATAACTGGTTGGTAGCAACAAGGGCCGGGAAAAAGAGCATGTCTCTCCGAGTGTCTCGTTGCAACGTTGAGGTATATAAAAACCAAGAAAAAACGACAGGCTGGGCGAAGCAAACCAAGCAATTAAGTCAGATAACGAGAGATCTGCTGTGACTCGGAGGTTAAACTCAAGTCCTGAAAAGACAAGAAAAAAACTTGGAGAGAGGAAAGTGGCACGAGAGAGTTAGGTTGCGGATGGCTTAATAGAAATAAGCAGTGTTCGTCCAATTTCACTGCGGGACCAATCATGGCCAAGGAAAAAAAGCAAAAATTAATATGGGTGCGGGCTATCAGAATGGGCGGACGGGCGGGATTAAAGTGGGGAGGGTGTGTCGTCAGAGAACAGTGTGTACTTACCAAACGGGATGTTTTTGGTTGTAAGTAGAGGGAGGATACGGGCTACAAAAGCTATGTAGATAATAGTTTGCGAGGTATCTAGTACAACTGTTGCGGAATTCTCGTTTATCAAATGTCTTAGATATTTATTCTATTTTACTATTCCATGCTACTGTGGAATTTTCACGCTGATTGACAATCTTGAAATCTCAAATCCGTAGAGATGGAGAGACTCGAACAATATTTCATGGTGTCTTCGTATACAAGCCGTATGCACAGTTTGAATATCTAAATCTCGGCATGAACCAAACGGACACATGCCACCATCACCCAAACATCACGGCTCGATTTTAGGCTATTTTTATACAGGCACTTTAGGAATCTGTTGTCTCTGAGCTGTCTTCAACTTGTCCGGCTAGAGTAGAAGATCTTTGTAAGTTGACCGCGATGAATTTGCCAACACCAGGGCTCCAGAGATCTACACATAGTATTTGTCCCTTTAGTCGAGATAAGAAAATACACAAATAATCAATAACGTCAAAAATCAGATTTGTCTTTCTTTCTTTTTTTTAAAAGAAAGAAAGAAAGAAAACTTTGAATACATATCATCATGACCCTGCTGAAATCCACCATCAGTACCACAAAGGACCCATTATATCCCTAGTACCGGATACCTTGTTTTAAGTTTGTAGCCCTGCTGGATTAAAGTACCGGATACGGTCTACAAGCTGGGTGAAAACGTAAATGGATGGTGAAACCTTTAGACGCCCGTCATCATTGCACCCAATCTTATACGCCCCATACTTGATTTGTGACTGATGTGATGAGAGTTAAATTTGAGAGAAGTATCAATGGCAATCAAGGTAGGGAAACGTCACTCTTGACGTCTTGATAGATATGTGTTACAATTGCATATACCCGTATAAAACTCGATAAACTCCGACTTAAAGTCGACAATAGGTTAATGTTACAGTTATGTGCTCTTCGGGATCACGGCTGGTCTTGAAAGCCTCGAAACATTTAAACACTTAGGATCACCGTCAGTGGTATGAATTTGTTTTACTTTTTTGTATTTTAAAGTTGATTTTCCACAAGGGGGGGTCTTCTGTAAGGTAGGGATGATATCCATGGCCACAAAAATATGCCTCTCAATAAAGAACTTGTCCCATGATGAACTGACTTGAGCAAATCAATAGTCCTTCCGGAAACTTTTTGAAGGTCTGAAAACATCATTGAAAAGTCTAGCTTGCAAACCCAAAAGTGCCGCCGATCCAGTGGGCTACGGGGTCCAGTTAGGGACATCATCGGAGTGTTGATAACATCGGATGAGAGTTATTTAAAACTCATTGAAGATCTTGACCCAATAAATCAATTGACAAAGCAGATCACTCATGTTGCCAGATTTTTTCCCCCTTACATTTTAGATACAAACGGTGGTCGTCAACGCTTAAACTGATATTGTCAAGAAATCTATTTGAAATCCACATTTGATACTCAAATTTCTACATATTTTCGATGACCGATATCACCAACCGTTACAAATGACCTTGTTTACCAACACCCATCACTACCACCAGCAACCACACAACAGCTGACCACCAACCACCGCATCCCCCGTCAGACAGACCTCCGGGAATACCACATCCTCAGACCCACCCTTACCTGCAAACACCCAGAAGCATTCCGAAAACAACGGAAGGCTTAACTTGCTGCCAGTTATGTCAACCACAACATATCAAAGACAATGCATAACCTGCTATGGTGTAAGATGGGACACATTAAAAAAAGGGCACCCGTTAAATGCATTTCCTGTACTATGGGTGCAAGTATACGGCCGGACTTTGATCTGAGGCGGCCATGGGCCACATGTGGTGTTATAAATGAGCAAGATGGAGGAAAGCGGCTAACAGAATCGATAACTAAATGGGCACACAAGGCCGCCTGGCACTCGCAGAATAACTAATTATCGAATATGTAAAAATGACATGGTGTGGGATTGCTGTGGCCTTGGAAGCACTGAATTCAGAAGCCTTTGAATGTTTCTCATCATGCGCCTTAGAATGGCGGTTGAGACATAAGTAGATCTGCAATTATACAATGAAACGTGTTTCAATTACATATCATGGGAGCCTCTTTCTTGCCATGCTGCTGCCAGCAAATACGACCCTTGCACCCTGCGGTGGTTACTTCTTTTCTTCCTCATCGGAGCCCCTCACGTTTGATTTCTGTGGGGTTTTGTTTGTTGAGAGAGGATAAGCAGCAGACAGGATGACATATTCTGTCATCAATGGACTTCGTCAATCCTCTGGGAATGGTATCATGGAACAGATATTGTTATTGCGTAAGCTGGAAAGCTGCATACTACATAGTCATATAAAATGATCTTACATGATAGATAGAACTTATCTGATATTAAAGTGAACCATCAGCATTGATACATATTCAGCTACCACGAACTATAGCAAGCCAATATTGGATCCTAAGCTGTGGTTCGAATGCGGTTGATACATCAAGCTGCATCTAGTGTGGCAGGATGAGCCAATGATATCAGCTCTATCCACTTACAATCCGATCAATATACATGTCTTATCCTGCTTCCACGTTATTTCTGTCGTCATCACTGCAAGAATATGTCGGTATCGGGGACAGGCTTGTCCACCAGAACAAATATGCAGGCAATATTGTTCCTGATATCAAATTGTAAACATTAACAATTGCCGATGTACTGCCTTCATCTTCGAATTCGGTCGAAAATGATAACCAGGCTATTTAGTATCACAACATCAGTCCCTTCCCATCACCAGTTCGTTATGTCGACCAATCGGCAGATACACATCTATATACCAAATCTAAGCCGTCTATCGATCCCACCTGCTTCATCAATTTTTAGATCGCAACCTCTACTTCAATCCTGCATAAACGAACCTATACACAACCTTCAATGCCACCCCGAATCCTACATCGCCATCCTCATACGGACCCGATGTCTTCCCGTCTTCCACAGTGGTCTTATTGTGATCTTGGTGTTGCACTATTCACTTGGCTAAATCCACATGGCAGAACTGGTGTCCTGAAGCCGCCTGTGCAATGTAACCCTTCTTTTGAGGCTAAACTGGACAATGATGACACGGCATGTTCTGTATGCCGCGTTGGAATTACTGTGTTATTACATCACCCACAAGTTATACGAGGATCGACTGGAAGTCATGTGCATAAGGCACTGCATGTACAATTTTTTGTCACTTCCGTCAGCATGATAACGGCTAAATGGACGGTCTGCAAAAGACGTTTGCGTAAGGCTTAAGGCTGGGTTTAGATACATAGAACTATCGATTTTCATGTTGAATTTGTACTGAGTTTTTTATCTTCAATTCAATATTCAGTGGACTGGGCGCTGTGCTCTCAGGCCAAGGTCTGTGAGTGGTGGCTTACAGCCTTTTGTCCAGTGTCACATTGGCTCAAACATCATAATTCTAAAATAATGCAAAAAAAAACATGTGAATTTACTTTCCACGAAAAAATTAATTTAAACAAACCTGAATCAAGATTATCTCGGGAGAGATACGTTGATACAAACTTCCATCTGAAATATTTGAAAATTTACGAATCCTCCGCAAAAATTTCTGCAAGTCAGGCATGACATTTTCGATCTAAAAACGGCAGGGTCTTGTTTTAACCCTAATACTTCTTAAGTGGAAGGGGAAAAAATAACCCAGATAGGAGGTTTGAAATTCCCAGTTAAACTGGAGCATCAGGAATTGAGCCCAATGCGGGGGTCGAACCCGCAACCTTGAGATTAAGAGTCTCACGCTCTACCGATTGAGCTAACCGGGCAAGCTAAAGTTGGGATCTTTGATGTTGGAAAGCGTAGTGCTACAACAGTTAATGTACACTATGAGATTAATTAAGTTACAACTTATCTTTCTTCTACATGCAAACTAATGGGTTGATTTTCAAGTATTGGCTATTAGTCTTTTAGTTACCATATAAAGAAACAGACCAGTGATCGATTTGCGTTAGTCAACCAGTCAATATTTACCTTTTACAATTGTCGCTTGGAAGATCAATACGTCTATGTTTCAAGAAAGCGGCGGCTGGTGATCTATTACCACTTATATGACGGTTACGTTGTGTGGTAAAAGTCAGTAAAAATCATGCTTTCTATCCATGGAATCATCCGAACAAGTTTTAGTTTTAGTGCATGATGGAATATGGCACCTTCTAAAATTTGTAGATTCTGATTCTCGACCAATCGTATTCTTGTCAGTGACATGATACCTGACTTGATAACTTGCTTTCACTAATACCAGTATCTGTCACTCAACATATCCCCCTCTCCCCGCAAAGCACATACCTCCCCCTTTATGAGTCTCTACCATCTGCACAAAATGTTTTTGCATTCCCATTCAATCAATAATCAATCACTCGCATGAGTCACTATTGGGCCCTTCAACAACAATAACTTCATCTCTACCCCAGCGCCCCCCCAAAGCATCGTCATGGCGCGTCGTGGACACAAACGTGGAGAACCGGGATGGCTGATTAGAGTCTAAGTTCCCATGGGCTACAATTTCGCCTGCCGAGCGGCCTGGGAGACGCTCGCTCGCACTGTTGTTCCACCGGGGCACTCGGCTTCGAGGATAGAGTTGTGGACAGATGTTCAAGTGGTCGATGTTTGATATCTGATGGATGGTTGTGTAGTATTATACCGTCTCTGGGTAACAAGATGTGGTAATTGTCCATTGTTAGGTATGCTCAGTCTGTCATCTCTATCATGTAGCTGGTGCATCGACTTTATGAACTTCGTGTCAATTTAGTTAACCCATAATATTTCCATAAAATTCATGCGATGAAGAAACAATAAACTGTGTCTCCACTGCAGTAATCCACGACCATATCACCCGTTCTCCAGACACTCAACAGAATTCCACCAACAGGCGGAAAATCATTGGTGCATGCTCCACTGAGGCGATGCACCTGCAGTGGGAAATTGGACGGGGCTCAACATGCATAATTGAGGTTTTACATCCTTAGATTACACAATTGCCTGTTTGCCTGGCTTATTGAATCCAAGTAATTCACTGCCTCAAGTAAGCCGTCAAAAGCCATTCGTCTGATATCCAATTGTAGGCGGAAATAAACTTCACATTATTGTCTTCTAGGTCGTTATTTGGCGGGGTGCTGGGTGGGTCACTACTGGCTGTGTTAGTTATTATTGTTGTATTATTGTTGAGGCTTGAATTTTCCATCACAGATGATTTAAACATATCGGCATCTTTGACGGATCCAAGATCTCCAGTCACATCTTCGATAGCTAGCTGGTAAACCCTCAAGATTTCTCTCTTTAGTGACTTTTGCGGCTCCAGTGTGCCGGATCACCAATCCCCTAGCACTACTTGACCAGCCAGTGGAATCCTCAATAATAAGCCCGAGATGAAGTTTTTTTTCTGTAAACTGGGCACCGACCCTTCCAGTGCAAATTGCAAATCGTTCACATGCTCTTGATTTTGTCACCCAGCCTTCTCGTTGAATGTCTCTGGTTCAGGCCGACTCTAGTACTACTTAGGCGATCTCCAGGTTTCAAATCTTGAGCTCTTTGACATCTCTTGGCAATTGGGGTCAAAACTCAAAAATGAAGAGTCTGCGAATATTTGGACTCGCTGGGCATATTCATGTTTAATTCATGTTTGCGATATCAAGAATGGCGACTTGACAATTTGGGGATGATTTTTCCAGTTGGTGTCAGCCGTGTGGTAGTATGCCCCAAGAATATCAAGTTTATAAGAGCAAACATCTACAACCTTTGATTGCAACCTCACTGACATCTCAACGTTTCTTTACCAAACAAATATGTATCATGTTCAATCCCATATCAGTATCCAGCCACATCATATTCACACCAATATGGTTGTCAAATATTGCATTGTTTATGTTTACATTATCGACCATTGCCCCTCTATCCCCAGGTCAACCTCTCCTGCCATATTAACCGAAAGCAAGAGATCATCACACGGCCCCCTATGATCTTTACAAACCCTCGTCCTTTCACATTCTTTCCGGCGCGGGAGGGAGGGTGGAAGCTCCATTTCATAAAGGCAGTCAAAGGTCACCTCAGTTTCGCTAAGTCTACGCTATGAGGTTTCTACAGAGATTGTGAAGGTTTTAGCTCATCCAGATGATGAAATGAAATGAACCCTAACAAGGTTTGCAATTGGCAGCATTAACTCTAATGATGACAAAAGGGAGATTAAAGATTATTGTGTTTGCAGATGGTTGAAATTCATATTACTGAATCATGAAAACCAAGCAAGGTAAACTTTTAAACATAAACCTTGAGAAATGAAAAGTAGATTTAATATGGAATCAATCCAAGATTCCTCACAAGCGTTCTTGTTTGTCTAAATGAGTTGACGATACTGTATGTTAGTGGATAGCTCAACTATTGGGATCATAATAAAAAAGAGTACATGTACCAACCTGATAATAAAAAAGATGCCAGCCAATATTATTTTAACTTTTGCATCTTGTCATCAACACATTGAATACAGGGACATAATGGACAAAAAAAGAGCTTTCGAACTCCCCCGGACAGGCTTGAACTGTCAACCTCCTGATTGCTTCAGGATCGGATGATCCTAGGTAACAGTCAGACGCGCTAGCCAATTGCGCCACGGAGGATGTTGATAGACTCGGCACAATTACCCTATACCAACTAAACATCAGGAGTCTCTGCAAACGGCAGTTGCGTTCGTCTGACGTTGCGCAAAAAACAAAAAAAGATAATCGCAACGTGCTCCGTGTTACACAAGACATACTGATACGAGCGTTATACCCATGGTACGGCAGTTAGACACGTCAGATACGGGATTGTAGGATTGTCGAAGGTTGTCCGATCATACCTTGATATTATAACGACAAGAAAAGAGTACCTCATGGGGTGTGTAATGTAGGTATAGGTAATATACTGTCCCCATTTACAACGCTTATCTCTTTGTAAGACGTGTTAGTCAGGTTGACCAAGCAGGCAACTGCACATCTTGGATTTACAAAGAGGTGCCAACATGGATGTTGTAGATATCAATGAAATAATATAATAGAATATCATTGAGCTAAAACAAGATATTAATACCGAACTTGAAACTCCGAGGTGATGTTGTAGGGCCGGCAGCACCTATTCAGGGAAGGACTGGCCGCGTTAGACATATCAAGTTAGTGAAAAAAAGTATTCTAAATGGACTAAATCATGATCAGTCACTTTGCGATGTAGTGTTCAGACTGATATGGCATAGAGAGTAATCACTCCTGCTCATTTTCTCGAGAAGCATGTGTCGAGTAAAGAAGTAGTAGGGCAGATACATGTTGATGACATTAATATCATTACCATACCCGTTCTTTGCTAAGGTATCAAAAGATGTGGTCGACCATATCGCCTATATTAGATACTAAGGCCTACTCCGCATGATGCTATAGAGTTAAAGAGAAATACCGCTCTTCAGGTGACGTCATATACCATATATTTCAACAATTATAATCAAAACAGTTAATACATGGTAGTAGCCCCTGACCCCCCCCCCCAAAAAAAAAAAAAAAAAAAAGTCTGTCATAGTAGGGCGGCAACAACAGAGAGCACGACGATAAGGGAATAAAGCTAGCAGTGTAAAGCTGAAGATAGTCTAGTATTTGAAACTATAAAGAAACAAAGTATCAGTATCCGAATGCTGTCATGGTTGCTTGAAACATAGTGTTTCTGATACTGGAAAGATAATTCCATGTAAAGAGCCAGAAGTCGGCCATAATGTAGACCCGTTTTATCACCAAAAGTCATGTTGAGGATTTGTTTTATACTTTGGAAATCTTATTATTGAAGAACTCTTATCATAGTTACTCATACAAGCAATATGACAGAGAATGTCATCAGAGCTCGTGATTGTTCAGTTTGTGTTAAGAAAGTGAATGTAGATGATAGAAAACCTGCTTTCGTTAATCTTGATTGATACACATACTTCTACAATACTGATGAGTAAAAAATACTTTCCATTATAGATATCTATCAGAGTTATTCAGAAGTATTGTGCTTTCTGATGAGACATAATCAAGTGGGCCACGTGATCATGGGAATATCATTATTTGCCACATGACTAGAAATCAAAGCCAAGCACCTGCAATAAATGATAACCTCAAATAATGTATAATGCACATATGCACTATAGTCCACCTTGATACATTCAAAAATATCATCTTGATATGAGATCCGATTATTTTATTTGTGATATTGATTGAAAGCCATACCGTTACTTCACTTTGGCAAATTATATGCTTCAACCCAAGAACTATAATAGCATGTAGTGCCAACACCATGCTAATGTCTGCTTGGTTTCACTTCATACATGAGACACTGAGTGACTTCCATCCAATGTCATCAATGATAGCTTAACTGCCACTCATATTATCTTATATACATTTGTTAACAATTCTATCATTAGAATAAGATACGGGGCTGTTAGTGCTCCAATGATACCTTAGATATCAACTTATCCAGTCAATAATACCATCACTACCGGTTACGAATTTGATCAGCGATATGCGTTAGGTTAGCTAGCAAGAGGTTACCAAATAGACTCATAACTTGGAATATTGGAGATACAAGCAGACATGGTATTTTCTTTTCAAGACCTATACTGCATTTACACTCAGTGGTTGCCTTACACGTTTTTATTGTTACCAACACCCACAATAGTGGCATACAATGGCCATGTATGATTTCACAAACTCTCAACTATATGACGCTCCGTTTTGACTGATATCATTTCACCACTGTCACTGATATCTAACTCCAATGCCAAGTATTTTTTTTTAGGGCTGCGCAAACACAAGCATTAAACTAAACTCTTGGAACTCTTGATACTATTCATTAAACGTTTCCACATTTCTATTCGCATAGTTCCATCTGAGGCCCTACACAAGAAATTACTAATTAAGTCTTTTCTTAGTAAAAGCTTATTGTCCTTCATCTTTCTGAAAACAGGCTACTACCATATCTCAATGTTCGAGCAATATCTCAGATGAGAGTTGCATTATTGGGATTTGACATTACGCCAAGACTAAAATGTTGGACAGCAGGATCAGATACGTGATGTGTTTACATAGTCTTAAAATCGGAACAATAACACTTGTGTTACGATGCCCGGTCCACACATGCCAGTTCACCTGACATGAAACTCCATTGGAATCTCAATAATTGGGGACTGGCATGCAGATGTGAGATCCTACCATCAAACCAGCACATTCATAAGTTCCATAGTTGATGCATTGTTGATCCGTCAATTGGATATACGACCCAGATGCCACCTCGCGTGTTACAGTTTCAGAAGCCCCACGAACCATCACACTAACCAACGTAATGTATACGTTGATGATACCAGCCATGATGATTCCATCGACTTTTGAGCGAGACCCCTAGGTGATGAATCTATACTATTGTATGAATCTTTATCAGAGTAAGTATGTGTCATAGAGGGCTAGAGGCAGTGTAATATGACAAGAAAGCATCTACAAACAGTGAGCATAATGGTCGATCTTTCACAGTGGCGCCTTTGACGTTGATAATTGTGGGCGTTGGTATACTAATATAAGTAACAAATGCTCTTATATCAACATAGATTATGTATAGAAATAAAGTTGACATCACTACATCAGTGCCGTTGGGGCTATGCTCAGTCGGAGCAGCGGCCGCGGCTCCTGAGATAGCCGCCACACAAGACTTTACATCCCAGACCACAATGATCACCAAGAATCCGAATCATCAGCACCGGTCAGCCGGGAACCCAAGAATCCAAACTAGACGCGAGTTCATCACCAAACCTTCCCAGCGCTGGCCCTACCAGTACTACGACAATCATTACAAACACAATCGAACAAACACTACTAACACCATGGTCAACCATGCACGCCTTACAAAAATTACTCATCATAAAGCCACCCTCAAGCAAACACAACACCATACTCACCAATTTCCTTTCTTTCTCACAACATCATACTACCCTCTACCCATGCGCGCGCAAGAAACTAATTCATCGTCGTCAGCACCCGAGTCACCTCACCTGGGAGCCTTTGCGTGTCTTGATGGTGCTTGATCAAGTCAAGTTGGCAAGCCGAAAAGAGAAAGGACACAGGAAAGGTGAACAAACATTTCTTTTCATCTCTTGGGAATATGCATGTTTGCTTGGTTGTGTCTTGTGTGTGTCCTGGTGGCGCTATGGGGAAGGAATGGATGGACGGACGAGGAAACTGCAGAGGGTGAGTTTCGTGGAAGGTATGTGTGTGGGAAGGCGAATGAATGATGCATATGGGTGGTGATTGAAGAAGAAGAAGAGGTTACAAAAATATCATTGGTGTAGTCACATCACACATAAACTGGACCATGTTGAGACCTGGATCTTGAAACAGAGGCCGTCATAACTATGATGTAGCTTGTGTATAGCCTGTATAATTGCACATTAGTGCCAAGTAACAACTCAACCCTTATAGACGAGCTTGTAGATCATGTCCCAGAATAGTCGTTTCTTATTGTGTGTCCATATCATGTTGGTTCAACCGTTCAGACTGAATTGTGAGTTCAAGTTAATATGAATTTAAAAAAAAATCTCTCAGTAAGGACGGACATTGCCAACGCAAAAAAGAAAGAAAAAAAAAAACAATTCACAATAGCACAATGCAGGATCTTCCTCATTGTTGCAACAGACCGGTCAGAAACAAGAATTATCTTTTACCGCCTGTGTCTTTGGTGGTCAGAAATTGATAAAAGGACTGACGATCTTCATGAAGGGATGTACTTGGCGTCGACTAAAGCAATGTATTGATTTTTTATTCTGCAGGATGGATATTTAAGTAAATTCATAGTCTACAAAAGTAAACCCAATGCCACCTGTCCTCATCATCGTCGTCAAGCCGAGTCTAGGCCACCAAGTGACGACAAAAATCTCTCCAAAGTCTCGCCTTCTTATCTTACTCAGAGACCATCTGAACCATCAGTAACTTTTTTTTTAATTCTTATTTTTTTTTTACCTTCTTTCCTGTTTCCATCGAAGACCAATGGAACCAAATTACCAAGCTGAATCCAATCCCCCGACAACTTGGCACTTGTAGGCGTCGCCTGTGTATCCTATTCAGGCCACTAACAAGCCCTGTCTAAGCAATCTAGGCCTCTCTTGTCAACTTTTACACGCGCGCGAGCGCGCTTAAGCAAGCAAGCATAACTTGAAGTTTATCCGACAAGAAAGCCATTTTGACCCAACATTTACCCCTCGTCTTTTCTCAATAAAACTTCCTATCAGAGTTAAAGATGGAAATAAACCCCTGGTTTTTCTAAATCTGAGAATTGAATCACATAGACATGAACAGATAAAGTGTACTCTGCAATATGAGTAACATGCAAAATATAGAAGCAAACTTCTTCTCGATGGAAATAAATCACCAAAAGTCGGGGCCCACAAGACTTATATAGACACTTCCATTTCTCTTTAGCATAAAGAGGCCGCCATTATAATACCCACTTATTATCCTGTTGCTAGAAGCCAATTCCGACAACCGTGCCCTGGATGGAACTCTCCGCACAATCATGCTTGTAATCAACTAACCATCACTCTGTGGAGTCCCGACAACGGGTCAAATTGTTCATTTGTTCCCCTCAATGCGGATGCCCCATTCTGTCCTCGGCGGTCCAGCCCTTCTAGATAGTTGCCAGGAAGCGAATTAGACTTGGGGCAAAGGGAGTTCTCTGCACTCTAACGAAGAGTTCAGTTGGTATAGAAGCGAGAAAGGACTCGGTAATTTGTTCACTAGCGATTGTTTATGGTGGTCAGGATTTTGCTTCTTTTTTTTTTTCTTCCCCTCCGGATGACTGTGACATGTTGATTTGCCCCCTTGTATCAGGGCTTGAGCTGGACGGAGGCATAAAAACAATATCTAAAACAAAATAACAAAGTAAATAACCACTATCCAAGCAGTTGATATCAAAGTCACAAGATTCAAATTATCGGGGTGGGCATTCCTATAATGGAATGAGATCCTCTTATTTACTTGCATCTCTTATTGTCTGACTCGTGTTAAGTGGTAGATCCTGTGTCTGATGATCCAAGAAAAGGAAAAGAAAAACTATAAGTCTAAGTTTCATACAAAGTTCAATAACATCCCGATATAGCACTATAAAAGAAACTATGTATGAGGCAGGTCCCCCTTACTTGGAACCTCCTTTGACCACCTCATAAGCCTTTACTTCCGGTCGATGCCGCTAACTTTTTTTTTTCCCTGCAAACTCAATGTAGTTCACGCCCAGATGTGCCTATTTAGACATATGTATCATGCTCATCCCATCACTCGCTCTCCCTGAACATGAACCTAATGTACCTAATATTCATAAGGGTTTCTCCAGGAATAATAAAGCAAAATCAAAGCTGCATGTGCATTTGGAAATCCAGCTGCCCATTGGCAACAAAATGGACAGTCTCAACAATGTTAAAGATATAGGAATCATTTATGGTGATGGCGTCAAGTTCAAAGTCGGACTTCAGAACACACCAGGTTTGTTGAAATTTGCAGGGGTTTAGTGTGTGCATGAGCAATATAAGAGCAAAATATAGCAGATTATCTACATGAATTGTGTGTCTGTGGGAAAAAAAAAAAAAACTGCTCATCGGGTGACGAGTGACAGATACAGGGCCTGTGGCACTCGGACTGCAGACTGCCTTTTGGCAAAGTACACAACCAAAGTTGTTTCGACTGCTGAAACGTCGTCAAAGAGGTTGGTTGGTTGCTGTTGCTGTTGCTGTTGCTATTTCTATCTACTTGATTATGTCTGCCGGGGGAGCTTGTCAGAAAATTTTTTGGTAGGACCAAGATATGCGGTGGTCAATCCTGTGGCAGCATCAATGACTTGTTCATCGTTGGCATTGGTGAGATCGAAGTTTTTATGATATATCACGTGAGTGAGAGTAACCCTATGCTATTGATGATCACTAACACCCACCTACCATTATGTGGTCCGTTCATCCCTCCTTTCCCTTCCCACCTTGTCCACCCCATCCCGTGCGACCCATCAGTTAATAACTTCCCTTCCAATACTTTCAACAATACATTGTTTGATCACTGGCATTTCAGGGCCTTTTTTTTTTGTTATGGCTTACGGCTACTCGTGCGATTGAACTCGGTGGGGAGGTGGGGGGAACGACAGACGAAAAAGAGAGATTGGGCGGAGGGGGAGATCACTTCGGTTCGCGGGAAGAGAAGGGGTGGGTTGCATTGTGAATGAGTTTGTGGGTTACTTTTGATGTGAGTGAGGGAAAGTGTGTGTTACAATCTTACAATCTGGCTGCAAACCATCCTGAGATTGAGCGTCAGTTTCGAGGTGTTGGGAGGGAGATAGAAAACGGTATCTGGGGCGTGAATAAGTGACTTAGAACTCTAATCCTATGGTTTAACTCACGAAAGATGTAGAACAAAAACATGCCTCGGAATGTCGAAGCCATTAGGTCTTACCTTGGCACTGACTGAAGCCATTCTTTATCAGGACCTCCTTTGATTGCCCTGAATAGATGGGGAGAGCGGTAGCGCATATATTTTTGGATGAAGGCTCTACTAGATATCTACTATACCAGCTAGTGTGAGCAATGTATCATACATTCATTCTCGTTTACCACATAGCGGAACGTCCCTTCAAGAAGATTAACAAGCCAGGCAATTGCGAGGAAGTTGCGGAAGAAATGTCAAGTCAGGTTGGTGGTGGGTGACTTGAAGTATAAGGTTCGGGACTCATCACGTCGAGAAGTTGTGATTTTTTTTTGTTTTGCATTATCAATAACTCATATTCATCTTTATCCTACTGCTTTTTGTTAGACATCGTCTATACGATCTATTGTTTATTTTTTACCAGTCCAGCTTTCCTTTGTATATTTCAGTTATCACTATCAATATTTCATCATCAGCATAAATAAACCAACCTGCTACTCTATCTTACTTGTCTTATCATTTTTTTTTTAATATTAGACTTCCACGTTTATCGGGCACATCTCTGGATCTGTTTCCCCCACTCTACATAATCGATCACATCCCGCCAAAGTGACATATCGTCTTTTCTCGCTTACCTTGACTGGCCAATATCACCACAAGCCCAACTTCACCCAGACTTCAATTAGTCCCAAGTGTTCTTTCCCCTCGCTACCAACCGGAAAAAAACCCACCCATCATCAGCTTCTTGCTCATTGTTCCTATCCGAGCTCTCACGGTACCATTTCATTTATAAACACCCCACCATATTGAATCCCCAGAGACTAAACGACGTGCTAAATTTTCAATCTATTTATCTAAATATCTTTCGGCCAGCCCTTTCTTACTCAGCTTTGGCCCCCCCCCTCCCCCACACATTGACAACAACACAAACTTTTCGGGATTCTACAACCCGGGAAGCCCAGTATCGGTGTTGCCAAGCTTGCATCTTACGCACACTCAAGTCTATAATCGGACTTCAATTTCACTTGACCCCTTGTATGTGCACCGTATATACATAACCATCGCCCTTGCTTGAGCATAGCAGCAACACCAACGGCAGCAATACACATTGTTATTATTGATAGTTGCTTATTCCGTCTTATTTTCTGTATACTCTGTTGGACTGCTGCAGATCCCGCCTGTTCATGTTCTTTTTTACATTGCATCACGGATCAAAAGGCTATGATATCATGTTTCACTAGGCTTGATAGTTTTCGACATCCTTGTTATTTGGCATTACCAGCTCAGCGGCACTCTCGTCTCATCTGTTAATAAGCTTGGAGTATTTCCCAAGTTGGTTTCATATGTAAGTTCGATAGTAGTCGTTTTTTTTTTCTGAGAGAAAATGGGATTACTGTTGAGACTCGGAACGGGTCTCATGAGTCTCTTATGAATCTAACTTGTTTTTTTTTATTATCTTCGTTTTCCCATAAGTTCTAACTTCCCATGATTACAGCTTAACTTCTATTGTCCACATTGCCATATTCCACAGTCATATTCTCTTCCTTTGACTGAATCTTTTTGGCACCTGAAATATGACTGCTCTGGTAAGTCTCTCCACAACTCAACGTGTAACAGTAAAACTAGTTCCATCATCACACCCACCACATCTCCCACCCCTTGTTTGCCCAAACCCAGCTACGGCTACTTGATAGTTTGTCAGCCAGAGTTCCCAAAAAATACGCCCTTTTGCCTGCTTGTAACGTGGCCTCCATGGCCTTTATTACCGACTGTCCATTAAGTGGCGATCGTGAGTAACCAAACATGCACGCTGCTTGTTCGGGCCTGGTGAGCTCGCTCGCCTGGTTGCTTCATGCTTGCGTCGCTTTAAGCATTGCATTACGTGCATATTTATCTCATCATGATCCCGGCCTCTGCAAGAAATTACGCCTAGCGGAGGTGCATTCTTTTTGCATCCTAAAGACCATCCATATCAATCAGGAGGAGGGGCTTTATTTTTTATTTTTATTTTTCCTCCCTTGCTGCATAACGCTATAAACCAAAGGGCCAAGATCTTGATCCCACAGCCCTCCGCGTCTAGGTGGTGCTTGAGCCATGGCGAAGGAAGCCTGTCATGGCAAGCGAATTTGTTGTGCGCAAGCATGAAGCATGGACTTCAGGGCGACACTATGTACTCTCCCTATGAGGGTAAGGTGAGGTAATGTAAGCTAATAACTCCCCCGATATATCAGGCTCTAGTCGGACCCTGTCATATCTTTCTCAAACTATCGAAACCGGTTGGTCGGCAGCAACGGACAATGTGTCAAGTCCTCAACCGCTCCAGAATCTGTTGGCCCATCGTCTCGCCGTTAGCCTCAGTTGTCACACACAAACATCACAACACTACACGAGAAATCCCCCTCCAATTCTTCTCTCCTCTGCCCCATCATCCCAGATGCACAATCGGGACATAGAGACACAGGCTCCACCAGGATTCACCAAGTTTGAGTAGTAATTCTATTCTCAGACCAAGAGTTTGGTGATCGTGAATTTGGCCGCATGCGTAACACTCGACTCTGCTCAGACAGGATCCTTTTTGTGTGAGCTTCAGTGGCTCCACCGCTGAAAGCGTGGCCTAAATTTCAATTCCCATCCCCTGATTTGCTTAAACTTCAGAAGCTGGCCTGGCTCTTTGGTGCTAAAAAAGTTAGTTCCTTTTGTCTCCGCATCAGCTGGCATCCAGCGTTAATATGAGCCGCTCTTGCCCTTATTTAAAGCAACCCCCCAGCACAACTTCCACCAAGCCATAATTTGCCAGAACACATGGATTTTTTTTTTCTGTTTATAAAATTTCATTGTCACCAAGCTGGACTGTAATAGTTTGCATATCCTGTCTTCTATCATACATTGCATTCTCTGTATTTTTACGACACACATAATCCGTTGGTCTCAAAGCATAATTTTCCACGCCGCACATTGTTACCAACTATCCATATCGATTGGTCGTCATTGGAATCATATAACGAACCAACTTTGCTACTACTCAGTATAACGAATTGCGTGAAACAAACTGACAATTGCCCCCTCTAACTTGGGCTATATTGCAGTCCCGCCCTGTTTTACAGTCCCACTTTTCGACAAACTCGAATATGAGTCTCGATACCATTCGGTCTTTTGATCACACCATGTCTCGTAACAACAGCAGCTCTATCAGAGGTATGTCCTGCCATCACTTTACCGAAATAGCACCCACTTATTCGCTTGACGTCATTGAGCCCGAATCATACTAATTAGCAACCAAACCAACACCAACGCTAACCAGCCAATTCACCGCTTACAGCTCCCCCACCGGGATGGCCTGCCTCTTCCAGCAACTCCAATTCTCCCACTCGCCCCCGTTCTGGGTTTGAAACGGCCCCTCTGAGTGCTAACGCTGCTTTCATGTACACCACTACCGGCCACCGCAACAGCCACGACAGCGCTAGCACCTTTGATAACAACGCTTCTCGTCCGATTTCCTACGGGGCCGTTGGCCATGAGGTCTCGGCCAACTCGAGACAGACCAACTCCAGACAAAGCAGCTCCGCCAGTCTGCCCTCCGGCTCATCCTCTCGCCACGAGGACCCCATCTCTAACTACAGCGAGATCCACGCCCACATGAACAGACAGTACGCCAGCACTTCGCCCTCTACCGAAAGCAACGGTCAATACGTCATCTCGTCTCAAAATTCTACTGCCTACAGACCCCCCGCAAACTCATCATGGGAACGGGAGCCTCAGTACCGTAGCAATATGGAGCTCAACGACCCTCCTTACACGACTAACAACGCATCTTGGACTGAGCTTAACCGCATCTCAGCCAACAACTTGGCGAACCTGAACGCTAGCATGAGCGCGATGGCTCTTCACCACCCGCATTTTGTACCTCAACAGTTCAACACCTGGGCACAACAACCGCAGTGGCCCGTCAATGGGTACGGAGTCTCTAATCCAGCTATTCCACCCCGCCGCAATGAATTACATCAGCCTTTCCCGTATGGCGTGCCTCCCCCGAATGCCATGCCTTCTAACAACATGCCCATTCCCCCGTCTCTCTTGTACACCCCAGCTCCGGCACGCGTCCCTGTTACCAAAGCTACACAACTCTTAGCGGACCTTCAGAGCCGGGGCAGCGCATCTACGCTTGATCTCAAGTCTATCCGTGGTTATGTAATTGACTTCACTGGCGATCAGAACGGCTCTCGCTTCCTCCAGGAGAAGCTTGCCACTGCGACCACTGAGGAGAAGGACATGATTTTCAACGAACTTGACGGGAATGAAGTTGTGGTCATGCGTGACCTCTTTGGAAACTACGTCATGCAAAAGTTCTTTGACTACGGTACTCAACTTCAAAAGCGCCATCTCGCTGCTTGCATGAAGGGTCGCATAGTTGAGCTTGCGATGAATTCTTATGGATGTCGTGTGGTGCAGATCGCATTCGGTGCGGTCCTGACGGCTGAGCGTCAGGGCTTTATTGAAGAACTGAAGCCCAGTATTGTCAGCCTCTCGCGTGATCCCACTGCCAACCATGTGGTGCAGAAGGCCATTGAGGTCTCGCCTTCCCATGAGATGAGATTCTTGATGGACAAGTTCCGTGGCAACTTTGCCGAACACGCCACCGACCAATTCGTCTGTCGCGTCATTCAGCGCATGCTTGAGCGTTTCTTGCCTGAAGACAAACGTGTCATCCTCAATGAGATCCACGCGGCGGCCGGCACTCTTATCATGAACCAGTATGGTAACTATGTTATCCAACATATCATTCGTCACAATGAAGATGAGGATCGCAACCGGATGATCAAGCTCGTTCTTGATGACTTGATTGTATTCTGCAAACACAAATTTGCCAGCAATGTTGTCGAGGCTTGTATTGAAAAGGGTGATGACGCTACTCGCTCGTTGATTCTCAAGATGGTGACCGATTCTGTCAATGGCCACTCTGTCCTTCCGTCACTAATGAGAGATAGCTACGGAAACTACGTCACGCAAACCCTGTTGACAAAGCTTCATGGAACTGAACAGGTCTTCTTCTCCGGCGAACTCAAGCGTGGTATGGACATTCTTAGTAACTCCTTAGGTGCCAAGCAAAGATCAGCACTAGAGATCAAGTTGCAAGAGGTTTACAATGTCATCAAGAAGGAGCAGGAAGCCAATGTTCAAAGCAACCCTGGCCTTCCCAAGTCCGAATCCTCTTCTGGCACTGGCACCAAGACTCCCAAGTTGAGCGGGTCTAGGTAAATTTCACACAAACTACACACAGACTGGTCTCCTTGGGGTTTTGGTCCTATATGTTTCCCTTTGAGCGTTCGTTTTGGTACATTCTGATACCCCGCCGCTTCGCTCCTGACCGACGTGAGCGTTCTTTTTTTTTTTTTCTTCGTTTTGTATATCTTTGCTCATCTTTACAGTCTTTTCCGGTGACCGGGATTTCCCTCCTGGTCTATAGCCACCACAACCAGACTGCTGACGGCCTGACAATGCTCTACGCACCGGTGTTGGGCGCGATACATATATAAACAGTCAGTGTCTGGGGAGGTTGTGTTGAACGGATTAGCTTTTTGTTATTCTCATTTCATTATTTTGTTGACTTGTTTTTGCGGTTTACATGAGAATGGTTCCGGGTGTCATGACGGCAATGAGTACCATCTGACTTTAGCAACAAGCATGTTTCTGGCCGGTTTCGGCTGTATGATTTCGGCCAATGCTATTGTAGCCGACGCTCAGGGCATGTCCGTTGTCGAGATATCACTCCGTTTACTGCTCTGTTCTCAAAACATTGTTAAAGTCCTGTCACATTGTTTCTTTTTTTTTTGTTTCCCCCTTTGGTACCACGGGGTCTCATAAACATGTTTTCGTTTTTTTATCTTGATATCTTACGATGGGAATGGTGTCGGGTCGTCATGGATTGTTTTTGGGTTTGGATTTTCATTTCCTTTTTTTGTCTTTTGTATTTTCTTTTCAGTAAAAAATAGATAGCATGGATTTGTCGTCTGTTGCTTGCTATCTGTATTGGCTATCATTAATGAATACTTTTTATCTTTTGGCCTTGCAAAGTTATCTTTATTGTCTTGATTTTGATTGTGTGTATGTGTGAATGTTTACATGGTGTTGATGTTGACGACATGGTATGTAGGTTGAAATAACGTTGTAACATGGCCGGCACGGTACCGATGCGGGATCCACCGCACCGGCAACCCGCACGGATTCATTTCAAGGATTAGGAACACATGGATAGAAAGGGAGATAGAGAGCACACGAGGACATTTGAGCATATTGTACTGTATTGGGCACGCACGATGTGAGGTGGTTATGAGTTACATAGGTAATCGTCAATCATGGGTTCCGGCCGGCATCAGCAAATTAGTAAAAAGTAAAGAGTTGACTGGTGTTTGCTGTTTTATTTATTGTAAAAGGTTAGATAAAAGAGAGAAGCAAGATATCATAGGTTGAAGACGCGGCCAACGTATGATGTGGTGTGTTATTTTATGGAAATAAATATGACATTATTTTGTGTGTAAGTGGTGGGGTTTAAACGTTAGAGATGTTTGCTATTGGCCAAGCGAGCATCCGGGGTCCGTAAGCGAGACTTGTTAACTTCATGATTAATGTAACATACCATGTACCTTTGACAACTATTACCTTAATAAGTATATATCTAAATATCCAATATACAAACATTCATGCCATTCATGCACCCGCCACTGCATGTTTTTCCACTCAACATACCTCATCAAACCCAAGCTCTTCTAATCTCCCTCTAGACATTGACTCTTATGATCCTTCCTGCCCCATCAAGCCATTGTTCATGGAAATGTTTGCTTGAACACTTGTTTGCTCGCATTGTGTATCTCGCAAACAATCATAACAAAGAAGAAACAAACCCCTTCCCAATCCCATGTCGGCCGGGGTCCTTTCGGATCCGCGCGATAAACATGATGTGATGGTGGGGTAAGTCGGAATGAAGAGCATAGGAAAAGGCATTGGATAGATTTAATTGGAGGTGGTAATCAGTGGTTAGGGAGAACGGAAGGGGTGATGTTTATAGCTTGGATTGTTATGGGCCGGGATGGCGGGCCGGATGCAGTCTTTAAAGGTTTGATAATGGGTTGGCGTATGTGGCAACACGCGACAAGAATCGTTAAGTGATCTATGCCTCGCATTATAAATCAGGAACCACTACAAGAACCACCACATCTTTTAACCCGATGCCACCGACGGCCCTACCACCCCACCATTCTCCCCACCATCCCCAAACATTCTCTCCTCTGCTTGCGCTGCCGCCGCTGCCGCCGCCGCCGCCAACACTTCGGTAGCCTTCCTCTTTTCCTTCTCCTCCCTCTGCGCCTTTGCCTCATCAGCATCCTTCTGTTTCCGCTCCGCACGGGCCGACGATGTCACCTGGATCAAGGTCACGCTGATAACGGCCATGAAGAGAATTCCGAGAACAGCGCGCCGGATGAGGATCCAACGGATAGTTTCAATATCGGCTTTGGCATCGCTGGTGAGCATGATGCTGATTTTGTAGTTGAGTTGTTGGATCTGGAGGTAGTCAGTGAGGGCCACCGGATCTACGTATATATGCATGCATGCTGACATGTTCAACTTACGGCGCTTTCGAGAGCTTTGTGCTCTTCGCGGCGGGACATACTGCGGTCATTGACCATTCCTTTGACCGTATCGTTCATTCCCGCAATCTCCTGCCCTATACTCTGGCTCAGAATATCGAGTTCATGCTGAAGAAGCGTCCGCTCCCGACGCATCTGCTCATCAGCCACTCGCCTGTTATTCTTAACTTCATTACCGAGTTCCGAGCACGCGGCGCGGAAGAGATAAGTCTCGTTTTCAACGTCACTTTTGCTGAGAAGGGCCCGCTGGGCACCCACCAAACGGCGAGTAAGGTTGGCGCGAATGGCTTTCATGAGGGTAATAGCTTGAGCTTCAGTGTAGCTACCTTTCATCAGTTGTTGGACTGTGTTGTAGCTGTCAAAGTGGTGGATGAGTGACGCTCCCGGGAAGTTGCCTTCAATGTCGGTTTTATAAAGGACCATATCCATTGAGCTGTTGGGGGCAGATGGAGAGCTCATACCAATAGTGCTATTACCATCTGGCGGAATATGGTTCGAGTTAAAACTATTAGATCCAGGTATCGAAGATTCAGATGACCCCGTTTTGAACTTGTTGCTGTCGATAGAAGGCTGATTGTGACTACCTTGAAATGAACCCGTAGTTTTTGGCCCCAGAATCTCAGATACCAACGTCTCGTTGGGATCACTAGACTTTGGCGCTTCCCCATCACTAGTCTGACCCGACGTATCCTTAATCTTTGAGTCCTCTGGCGATGGCGACTGGTTCAAGTGCTGGGGTTCCACGGCCTTTCCATGGCGGCGAAATGAGGAATTAAACCGGTGTTGACTCTTGGTTGCGACAGCGGTGTTTGTGTGAGCCCGCATGAGTTTGGAAAGGTCTCCGCGGGGGCGGTGCTCAATGGAGCGAAGGAGAGTACCGAAAATGGAAGATACCCGGGACGACATGGCACTGCTTGTAGCTGGTATATAAAGAAGTGAGGACTTGAGATGAGGGATAAGATGATATGAAAGAGGATGAAATTGCGATAAATAATTATAAGTTTATGATGAAACAAATTGACTAAATGAATGTATTTGGCCCAGCAAAGATGTAAGATCAGATATCCGCGGAAAGACCAGGGATCGGAATATCATAAAAGCCAGTGGTCGAGTTTGTAATGATAGAAAATTCAGACCAAGCTTGGAACCAAGAACTAGAAAGAAATTTTTTTCGTAACAGACAAATAAGGACGGAAGCCCCATCTAAACGGAAACTGCAATGTGTATATAGCAACTTTCATACGTAGCTTCCATAAAGCCAAGTTCAGTCCACTTAACACTTGAGGATCGTCCTCAGACAGGGCTTTGCAGAGTGGGTCTTACACATGTAATATCATATCCAGCCAAACACTGTAATTGGCCACACTCACTCATAAACAATGTGCATCAAATTATGACAATGCAGAAGGCAAGCTCTAAGCAGCAATTAAGAGCCGCTTATGGAAGTTAACTATCAGCCTGTGAAACGTCAATTGACAAGTAAGGTTAAGTATTTTAGAACTTGTATAACCCGTATGCCTCACGTGATAGTCAAACCCTAACTGAAATGTTAATGCGCGTAAATAATGTCATAGTAGAGAATCGCGATAGTTTAAAAGATTGGAGCTTAGCTCATAAAATTCAACGATTTTCATGCCAATTTTCAGATTCTCTTCAAAAAAAAGTCCCTTTTCTAAAGATTTACCAGCATCTTGAACTCAATCTAATCTAATTCACTCACTTACACATGTCTTCAGAACAACCACCAGCACCCGCCGAGGTCCTGTCAACCACGGAGTCCATCAACCCCGCCCCCACCACACAGGCTCCTTCCACATCTACTGACCCTTCACAGCTGATCCCCACTCCCTCAACAAAATCAACCACTCAGCAGTCACAACCACAACCACCACAACAACAGCAACAACAAGATTTATTCACCACAACTAAAGGATAAGTCACCGATTATGCTTTATTGGCACAGAAGTATACATAGATGGGGG